>CM049822.1:2196375-2203875 GCA_027422435.1 Schizopygopsis pylzovi | reverse complement strand
AGATTCTTTGCGTGATGACGACACCTCCGTGTGATGATGCAGAAGGGCACTTCAAGAAACAGTTGTTTGGTCCCCTACACCTACATATATTTATATATTATAAAATGTATATGAATATACATTTATACATGTAAATACATGTAAATAATATCAAAATATATGCTGTCTTTATACTTAATAAATATACACAATACACACACATATATTATGTATTATGTAAGCAAAAACTTTATTTTGGATGTGATTAATGGCGATAGATAGTTTGACAGCAGATATAATATATCATTTAAAATATACAAAATAATTCAAAAAGTATGTAGCTAATAGAGATTGTCAAATATATTTGCGTATATTTAATAATTTTTTGTTACTTTTATTTACTCATGTCTTGCCCATTTTGTAACCCACTGTAAATAGAAAATTGTTTAAATTGTTCAAAATATATTGTAGAATGAAACTCCACATATATTTTAAGATTGAAAATATGTATTTTTCTTGCCTTTCAAAGTACATTTTGTTATGAATTGTGTCTGTTTAAATGAAAAATAGTTTCAACCTGCAAAATACATTTCCTTAAGCCATGCCTAAAAAACGTTTTATTTGTATTCTATTTCTTTTCTTTAAGGGTGGTGTACTTCAAAAAGGGTGTCAAATAGGGCGCTGTAGTTTTTAGTTGTTTGCTTCACATTTAGAGAAATGTAGTTTGTGTATTCCATATGAAAATGCTCATAAATACTGCATGTTTCAGAGATAGAGCAGGTATTTGTATGTCATATCATACATGCTCAGGGTGAAACCATCAGGATGATCTTTAGAAAGTGAAGCACAGATCGTCCTTCTGTCAGTGTGTCAGTGTTTCATCTCAGCGCTCGTATGTGTCTGACACATCATTTCTGCCTGTGGAGATAAAAGCTGTGTCCACAGATCTGAATAGAGGTAATTATGAATCTGCTTCTCCAGAGGATGAATAACAGCATCCACTGCTTTTCAATCTATTCATCTGCGTAAATGTCAGCCGGCGCACAAACACATATCCGACTCGCTCTCATGCGAATGAACCCTGCATCACATCCACGATGACAGATCTGATCTCCACTAACATATACAGAAAAACATGACAGCGTTTGGATCATGTTCACATATCATCTTTGTATGATGAAGCTTTAACCTGCGTATGTGGATGGTACAGCAAACTGTGTTCACAGACAATTATGTGATTATGCAGATAATCATACACTCTAAAAAACGCTGGGTTGTTTTTTTCAACTCAAATGCTGGGTTGAGACCGCTGGGTAAGGACGTTGGGTTGTTTTAACCCAATTTTGGGTTGAAAATTGGTCTTGATCATAACCCAGCGGCGCTGGATTGGGAACGAGTACGTGAAGGAGAGCACGCACGTCACATCAACATCGGACCACACCAGAGCAAGAAGCCGCCATTTTCTCAGCCTGAAAGAAGCGAGTGAAAGACGCTATGGTAAGGAAAGATTAAAAATGTAAAGTCATCATTCATTGTTTGTGTCCGGTATTATTTTTAGGTTTCATGTAAGGTGGAAATAGTCCGAAAAGAGCTTATGTTGAAAAATATGCGGTTTTCACGTCTTTTCGTCTTAACCTCTTTTACTGAATGGAAGAGGTAACGCACTTTTATTTTAGCCTAGCAATGTAGTAATTTTAAACCATAAAAAGCAACCCAGCATGCTGGGTTAAACATAATAACCTAATAACTTGTTGGGTTAAAATATCCCAGCGCTGGGTTCGTCCCTTTTTGACCCAGCGCTGGTTTGCCAAAATAACCCAACTTGGGTTGTTATGGTCCCAGCAGATTTTAGAGTGTAATATTTTGATTTATTAACTCTATCATCTCACTAATGTAATGTTTAATGCATTTTATGATGTTGATATCAAACATGGAATATATTTATTTCTGGTTTTATATCAATATGGTACATATAATGGTAAGTTTAAAACAAGTTTGCCAAAAAAAGTAACCTAAAATGAATCTAAAAAGCAGTCAGAATACATTCGCCTGAACGAGTAACCTAGATTACGCTTATAACTACAGTTTTCATCATTTGTTAGTAATCTATCCAGAACATTATTCTGAAATCATTCCACAATCTGTAGATGCAGTTTTCTGCAGATTTATGAACCTCTGCCCATCGTTACGTCTAAGACTCTTTTTATACCCAATCATGTTACTGATCTGTTGCCAATTAACAGAAAGTATTTGCTAAATGTTTCTCCAACTGTTCACATTAGTTACACGTTACTACACCTTGATGCAACACCGCATTTTTTTAGACTAAATGGAACAATGAAAAGTATGTAATAAATAGTATATTTCCACACTTTCAACATCTGATGTTTTCTTATCTGTTGTGAATAAAACATGACTTTTGCAAATCATTGCATTCTGTTTTTATCTACATTTTACACAGCAAACTTTTCTGAGAAAGAGCTTATGTGAAAGAGATATGGATGGAGGGATGGATGAGTGGATGGATGGATGGATGGAGGAGGAGGAGGGATGGAGTGAGGAGGAGGGGAGATGGATGGATGGAGGAAGGAGGATGGATGGAAGGAGTGGATGGAGGATGGATGGATGGAGGAGGGAGGATGGAGGAGGATGGAGGGATAGGATGGGATGGAAGGAGGGAGGAGGATGGAGGGAGGGAGGATGGATGGAGGGATGGAGGATGGATGGAGGGATGGAAGGAGGGATGGATGGATGGATGGATGGATGGAGGGATGGATGGATGGATGGATGGATGGATGGATGGATGGATGGATGGATGGATGGAGGATGGATGGAGGAGATGGATGGAGGGAGGGATGGAGGATGGAGGAGGGATGGATGGATGGAGGGATGGAGGGAGGGATGGAGGATGGAGGATGGATGGATGGATGGATGGATGGATGGATGGAGGAGGATGGAGGATGGATGGATGGATGGATGGATGGAGGGATGGATGGATGGAGGGATGGATGGATGGAGTGGATGGATGGATGGATGGATGGATGGAGGAGGGATGGGATGGAGGGATGGATGGAGATGGATGGAGGATGGATGGAGGATGGATGGATGGAGGATGGATGGATGGAGGATGGATGGATGGATGGAGGGATGGATGGAAGGAGGGAGGGATGGATGGAGGATGATGGATGGATGGATGGAAGGAGGGATGAGGATGGGAGGAGGAGATGGATGGAGGATGGATAGATGGATAGGATGGAGGGATGGATGGAGATGGATGGATGGATGGAGGGATGGATGGATGATGAAGGAGGGAGGGATGATAGAAGAAGAAGAGAGAAGAAGATAGGATGGATAGATAGATGAAGACAGATAGATAGATGGATGGATGGATGGATGGATGGATGGATGGATGGATGGATGGAGGAGAGGAGGAGGAGGAGAGGAGAAGAGAAGATAGATAGATAGATAGATTCTCTCTTTCTGTGCGGCAGCAGCATGTAAAGGCTCTTATGCAATCAGAGAGAGTCAAGGCTGAACACCCACAGATTCTCAGTCATTTATTTACTTTGAATGAATGAATCGTGACACACTTCTCTCTATTTCATTAAGCGGGCCGAGGTAGCATGTCTTAGTACAGATTTTCACAAATCATCAGACCGACTCATGATGTCAGGATTTGTATGAAAATTGTTTTATTTCAAATGTCTACAGCATCTCATGCATTCAAACAAAGCAGTCGCTCAGCAGGTTTTCAGTCATTCTGAGTGGATCTTCATCAGAAGACAGCATAAAACGAGGCTCTGAGTGATAAACATGGCCTCAAGCCATTTCAGTTCATCATGTCTCAGACATAATCACAGTATTTACATTCAAGTCATTAAATATGGCGGAGGTCTTCAACAGGGGCTTGCGATGCAGATCTGTCATGTTAAACCTAAAGTTTACAGAAATGCTTCATTGTTCTTTCCGCATTAAAATGCATTGCGTAGAATTAAAATGAATCTGTACATCAGTTAAAAAAAAATATTAATGGCTTTGCGATGTCAGCATATGCATCATAATATATGTTATAGGCCTGCATTAAAATTCAATTTTATATGTGACCTTGCACCACAAAACCAGTGGTCAGGTTTTTTTTTTTTTTTTTTGAGATGTATACATCATCTGAAAGCTGAATAAATAAGCTTTCCATTGATGTATGGTTTGTTAGAATATGTGCAAAAATCTGGAATCTGAGAGTGCAAAAAATTAAAATATTGAGAAAAATCACCTTTTAAGTTGTCCAAATGAAGTCCTTAGCAATGCATATTACTATATATACGATATATTTGCGGTAGGAAATTTACAAAATATCTTCATGGAACATGATCTTTAGTTAATATCTAATGATTTTGGCTATTGGTACAAATATACACGTGCTACTTATGGCTGGTTTTGTGCTCCAGGGCCACATATAATGTATACAAATGGTTCTGATCCATCTCCAAAAGATGAAAAAGAATGAAATATGTTGTTTTTGGAAAACGCATTTCAAAGTATCTGCTATATCGTCAGTGTTCTTTGTTGAAAGCGGTTCCGGTTCTCTTTCTCTCAGTCTGAGTTGTTTCACTGAATCTGACACTTGTCCAGCGCTTTGCTCTGTTTTCTGCCGGCTTTGGGCCCGAGGACCAGCCGCAGGTCGGTGCCGAAGCTCGGTCTGCGGGCCAGCGGGAAGAGCACCCCGCACGGAGCTTCGCACGCCGCCGCTTTGCTCCCTCTCTCCGCCTGCCGCGTCGCCCGCAGCGCCTGGTACGAGCGCATGGACACTTTGCGGTGCTGCGAGGGTCCGGTCTCGAGCGGGAGCCCACCGCGCCGCGCCAGCGCCTCGAACACTTGCTCCAGATTCACGCCGTCTTTGGCGGAGGTCTCGAACAGAGCGCAGCCGTTACCGAGCGCACGCAGCACCTCGGTCCGCGACACCGCGCGCTGCTCTGAGGGCAAGTCTGCCTTGTTCGCGCAGACCACCGTCGGCACGCACACCTTCTGCTTGGATCGGTGCAGCGCCGTTTTGGCCGCGACGATCTCAGCGTGCAGAGCGCGCACTTCCTCGAACGAAGCGCGGTCGTCGAGACTGAAGACAAGCAGGAACACATCACCTACAAACACAGAAGAGACGACAGAGGGTCAATATCTCACATATGAAGCATAGTTTTCAGAGAAATGTAGCGCTGTTGGAATTAAAAGTGCACACAGAAAGTTTAGATTCAGCTCAAGTTAAAGTATGAACCAAAGTTAGACACTCCTGCTTAAAGTACTGTCATCAATTATATGATTTAAAAGGTTTTACAATAATATAAATGTATTTGTGCTAAGTAACATAATTATGATTTATGTTCAGTGTTCTAAATTAATGAACACGCGTTGGTTTTATGGAACTTCAGATGCTGATTCACTCAATTTACGTTAATTAGAGAAAGCATCTTTTCAATAATTAATTTATTTGAATTAAAAATGGTCATAAAATATCTCATTTTTGTTCTTGATACCATTTTTATTTATTTAAAAACAAAACAATATTCTATCGTTATTACATCAGAAGATTAATGTCTATATAAAATCTGAGACTGAAACTTTGGATGATGATTTTAAAACAAGTGCATTCAGTTCAGTCATAACTTTTTATGATCTAGCTCCTCGTCTGGTGTTTTGTAAATCCAGAGTGTCACCTACAACATCACATAGCAATTATAAAGCCATCACAAACCATACAGAAATACAGGAACGCCGTGCATTCAAACTGTTCCCAATAAGAGCGGATTTGAAACTTAAGAGCAAATACACAAATAACTATGGCATGAAATATTTCCAGAAACAAGATGCCAAGAAAGCAGAACACTTTTTGGTTTCACAAATAACTTGTTCACCGTGTAGCTCTTCGTCTGTTTAATGGTGTTTTGGAAAACCACTGGGTTAGGGTTAGGGTTGGGGTTAGACACTAATCTGAAGGACCAAAGTGAAGAACACCAAGTTCTTCAGAACATCCACAAGGTTTAATCAGGAAGGACAGCTGAAACTGTTCCTAATAAGAGCGTACATGAGCTTTTACGCACCGGTCAGGATGGACAGTCTCCTCTTGGCGGGGAAGCTCCTCTCTCCGGACGCGTCCAGGATGTCTATCTGGTAAGTCTCTCCGCGGATTTGGTAGAGTTTTCGGTGGAAATCCTCACTCGTGGGCTCGTATCGCTCCTCGAAGCCGTCGCGCAGGAAGCGGCGCAGGATGGAAGTCTTGCCGACGCGCGGCGCGCCGAGCACCACGATGCGCCTGCAGTTCTGGCGCTTGGGGACATGCGACTCGTTCGCCAGCGGCTGGAGGCGTGCGTTACCGTGCAGGACAAGCGCGGTGAGTTGGTCCAGAGGGGACGTTTTATCCAGACTGGACGCACGCACCACCCGCGCCTTCTGTTCCTGCTGCTTCAGCTGCGTCGTGGCCAGTTTGAGGATTCCTAGTCCTGCTTTGGAGAGCGTGCTGACGCTGAGCCCGGTCGCGCCGAGTCTTTGCGCCGCGCTTTTGTACGCGAGCAGGACGCCTGGAGAGCTGCGCGTCTGGATCACCTGCAGGGCTGCGGCCGCTTTGACGCTCTGCTCCATGACGGGGCACATTGAAGACAGGCAGATCTGTTTGATATTGATCGGATGCATCCACCTCTGCTTGTGCGCTCTGGAGAAGTATCCTACTTCAGTGCGCTCGCGGTGCGCTGCTTATATACCCGCGCGCGCGTCATCGGTGTGATTGACAGGTGCGTGTACCGCGAGGAACAAGACGTTTCCATGTGCAGTGCACGGAAAGCTTTATGGAATAAAAGACAATACATTAATTTATTTATTAATGCACTCAATATTTGTATTAAATAATTCCTGGAGGATAAAAAAAATCTGCTTTTGCAAACAAAAGATTATTACAACTACGGACGGAATCGTAAAGCTTATAAGATGCTTATTTTGTTATGACTTCGTCATTACCATCAAGATAGGAAGATAATAGCTGATCTAAATCTATCTTGGCTTTCCTTTCCACAACAATTGTGCTTTACAAAGACACAGTTACAGCAGCCAAAATAAAGCTAACACACGAAGCACGAGGACCAAGATCCCAGCTAAAGCATGGTGACTTCAAATGAAATGAAACCAACACCTAAAGCTCAATTAATGTTACATTAGAGCTTCTGTAGATATCTGACAGAAATACAGTGAGTCTGGTTATAATGAGTGAAGCAGGTGATGCTGTTTAATCTTCCTCTGCTGAGATCTTCAGAGATTTAATGTCTTTGACGTGCAGTTGATTTTATCACATGCTTTATCATCAGTTATATGATAATTTAATTTGGATCATTCATCTCGTGAACTTCAACACTACTTTAGTGTTTCTTTTAACATTGTGTGCAGTGTTCACTGATGAGTGTGCGGTGTATGTTTCATCATCTATCCAAACAGAGTTATGTACATGTAAATATCTGTTCCTGTATTTAAATAAAGACAGAAAGT
>CM049822.1:2181375-2191375 GCA_027422435.1 Schizopygopsis pylzovi | reverse complement strand
ATAAATATAAATATTTTAACATATATACAATCATATGTTTTTTGGGGGGGTGGGGGGTTGAAAGGTAATTACTTTTTTGGCATTGAACAAACCATACGAGAACACCTTATAATTATATTTGTGACCTTGGACCACAAAACCAGTCATATTGAAATTAAGATACAAATATTTGAAAATCTGGAACCTGAGGGTGCAAAAAAATGCAAATAAATTGTCCAAATGAAGTTTTTAGCAATGTGCATTACTAATAAAAACATAGGCTTTTGATATAGTTACGTTTGGGAATTTACAAAATATCTTCGTGGAACATGATCTTAACTTAATATCCTAATGATTTTTTATAGAAAAATCTATAATTTTGACCCATACAATGTATTTTTGGCTAGTGATAATTGCTTCGACTTAAGACTGGTTTTGTGCTCCAGGGTCACATTAGTTAAATGAAGGCAAACTGTGCTCAGACCACTGAAACGAAGCGTTTTGAGTTTCTGATGGCCTGCTGTATGTTTATATAACTCGTCCTGCTCTCGGGCGGCTCTCCTCTGGTCTCCATATATAGAGAAGCTTTACTGAAGTGATGAGTCAGTAAAGACTCTCCAGTCTGAATCAAAGGCCGTTTCCTATAGCGAACCTTAATGTGTGTGTGTCATTACATAAAACACGCTATCAAACTCCTCAGACGGGCTGTTTCATAACCAGATTATGTGCAGTAATAGTGTGTTACGACGAAAGCATCAGCACTGCTGGATCTCATGCTGTGTGTTTCACAGGGTTCCTGCAGAAGCCGGCGGGGTGTTTACTGATGAACCGCTCCAGCACATTCAGACGGGTTCAGGAGCAGAGGGATCTGATCAGCACAGCGCTGCCCGCTCTCAGCGCAGGACATGTGAGACTCCGTCCCCTTTACACTGTGTGACTTCTGCGAGAAGACCTTCACAAGCTTCCATGTATCATCATCAGTGTTATATCACAGCGTGTGGGATCCTGTGACTCCTTCTCTTCCTCGCTCAGCGGCATATATCTTCTCTAAAACTGGAATGTGTTATTTGAGTGTATTTTATAGTGGAGAACTGTCCTGCAGTAGTTTGTTCACATTCATCTGAGCCAGTTTTATCAATCTTAAAATCGTGTTTAGCTGTATTTATTTCACTTGCACACTTACCTGATGCCTCTGACAATTTCAATTGCATGGGACAAACATGCTTCTGTAGTGATGCGTTTCCTAATATTTTATTCTAGGGCTGGTTATTAGCATTCAAAAGTTTGATGTCAGGAATATTTGTTAGTGTTTTTAATGTCTCTTTTGCTCACCAAGCCTGCATTAATTTGATTTAAAATACAGTAAAACATATAAATTTGAAATATTATTAGAATTTAAAATAAGTGTTTTCTATGTGAATATCTGTTAAAATGTCATTAATTTATGTGATCAAAGTAGAATTTTCAGCATCATTACTCCAGTCTTCAGTGTCACATGATCTTCAGAAATCATTATAATATACTGATTTACTGCTCAGGAAACATTTCTGATTATTATCAATGTTTAAAACAGTATATTTTTATGGATGATACGTTTTGTTTTTCAACATTCTTTGATGAATATAAAGTTCAAAAGAACAGCATTTATTTGAAATAGAAATTTTAATGTGACATTCTAATGTGTCCTTGATGAACATAAAATATAATATTTCCTGACCCCAAACTTTTGGGCATTTATTTTAATGAACTAATTAAATTCTCGCAGTCTTCTTAAAGTATGATAATGACGCATAACAGCTAATATAGGCTCTTAATAAAAAGTATTATTTCTAATACCACAGTTAGCTGAACTAGTACATACTGGTGTAATGTTAAGATCCTGAGTTTGATTCATAGGGAACATATTATCACCAAATGTGTGGATTCATTGTGCTGTAAGTCAGTTTGCATAAAGTCCCAGCTCGTCTCATCTCACACTGAATGAAAGAGGCTTCATGACCTCTCTAAAGCTCATGTTCCTGGCATGTGTTTCAGGGTCATCGTGTGGGCAGCGAGTTCTGGAGCATCCCACAGCAGTACGGGGACGAGATGAGCGGGATCACAGCCACTCTCACCCAAACACAGAGAGGAAAGCGTCCCGCCATCACACGCGTGGCTCAGACGCTCAGCACACGTCTGGAGTCAGGTACACATGCTAACGCTAATGCTAACATGATCAACATGAGCCTGTCACACTCAACCCACTCCATGCCTTCTGTCTCTGACTGATAGTTTAGAGTTGTGTACAAACGTCCATCTTCAAATCAAGCTTCTCGTGTCTTTCTGCTGTCAAATCTTGACTGATTTTGATAAAGTAAAGGTCAGAATAACTGCAGTAATATCTCCAGATGAACACTTACTGGACTGAAGCAGCTCAGCTTTACTTGATTCTCCATCAATCATGTTTTAGTCTCAAATCTGATCATCAGGATCTTTACTTTCACTGTTCCTCAGCGGAGGAATGATCTTCATCTGACATCTTCTGAGGAGCGTTTATTTCTTCATCTCTCAATCAGCATTATATGTTTGGATCATTTCTATCTCATCTTAATAAGACATTTTATTGGAGATATAGAGTGACGATACTGGTGTAAAGATCTCATTGATTTGCATTACAAGCATCAGATCATGTATGTGTCATTATCTGCACCAAATTGCATATTTTTGCTGAATTTGAGCATCTTAATAAAACTTTCTGCCATATTCTCATTTTATCGGACTACATGAGCCAGAAAAGCTTGATGGAGCAAATATGATGCACATATGCAAACTTTTTTAAACATATTTTGTCTAAATAATAAATAAAAATAAAAAAAACATTGAAATTACAAATTAAATTTAAAATGTAGGTATAACATTTAATCGCTTTTATATACATTTGTACATAATATACATATGTACATTTTATTCATAATATAAATTCATATTATCTTCAAAACAACTTTCAAGCACACAAACTCAAGCGAGCCTTGAATCAGGCTTTCCTCCTCAGGATCTCACCGGCGAGCACGAGAACAACAGCAGACTGCAAACATGTGTCTTACAAAAATACATGTTTCTCATGGATTAATGTGATTTTTGTAAACAACAGTGCATGTTATAATCCATCCACGTGTTCTGTGTCTATAACAACGGCGGCTCTGATTGATGCGGCGTTTATTTTGAAGCTGACAAATGAAAACCCAGCAGGGTCATCGGCTATCAGAGGAAACCGACTGAATTGAATCAGACTGTTGTAGATTCGTCTGGAGTCTAACAGCTCTTTATAACAGACGAGAGGCTATAGATTCAGTCAAAGGACTTTGTTTGTCTGCCATTTCAGGCTTTCATCAACATGCATGCATGAAGAACACATGCCAGCCAGTGTAATGTTCTCAGAGGGTAATTGTGTGTGCTTGTAGGTAATGTGGCGTGTGAGGCGGTGAACGGCGGCTGGGATCACAGTGTGTATCTGCAGCAGCGTCTTCATGAGCTCCAGGACGTGCTGAGAGACTTCAGTCCTCCTGTAAGACACACACATATTAACATGTCTGCATTATCCAGTGTGTATGAAGTTGCAGTCACTGATTCGAGGAGTACTGTCTGTCCCTCTTTGGACATTTGGTCCTGATATAGGCAAAACCTGCACCGTATGTGAACAAAGCATGTTTCTGAGTGTACTTGAGTGTTAATTGATACTCAAACTGGGGAAAATGAAATCAATTACGTGACATTTGCAGTTAATGAACACATTTGCATTCCCTGAAGGAGATGTAAGCACGTTTAAGCAGTTTTCTGGTCCAGTGTGTGTGACATTGTCATTAAATAGACACTTAGACACTAGAGAAAGACAATGCATGCAAATGAGCTTTTGTATAATAGCATTTGCCAAATGCATTCTTATAAGACGCAAGGAACATTTTGATTCTGTCAGGCAATAAACTGCATTAGTAAGATTTATTTAAATAAATAATGCTTTTATTCATCAAGGATGCATTCAATTGATCAAAAGTGACCTTTATATTGTTACAAAATGTATAATTCAAATAAATGCTGTTCTTCTGAACTTTCCGATCATCAAATGATCCTGAAAAAAAAGATTGATCACAGTTTCCACAAAGAAATATTGGGCAAAACAACTATTTTCAACATTGATCATAATCATAAATGTTTCTAAAGCAGCAAATCAGCATATTATAATGATTTCTGAAGATCATGTGACACTGAAGACTGGAGTAATGATGCTGAAAATACAGCTGCGCATCACAGAAATAAATGACACTTTAACAGATATTCACATAGAAAACAGTTCATATTTCACTGTATGTTTGATCAAATAAATGCAGCCTTGGTGAGGAGAAGAGACTTTAATCATTCAAACAAAAATCTTATGTTCAAACTTTAATCTTAACAGTATAACGCTTCTGAAACTCTAATGGAAAGCAGAAACTGTCTTCAGGACAAAGTTAATAGGAGTCTGTACATGAAAAGTTTCAGTCTAAATTAGTCACAGATCTTTGTGAGGAATAAAAAGAAGAAGAGTCATTTCAAGTACAATCACAGTGATTAATAGAGTGACGGTGTCCATTAACAGTCTGTCCTTCTTTCACACGTGTCTGCTCCCATTTTATATCCAGAAAGCATCTGCAGCACGTGTGACACGTGCCGCCGCTAAAAACGCCACATCACGCGAGCGTGTGAAAAGACTTCGGCGACATACGTTACTCACACACATGTGATTTCTCCTAAACACTGCATGAGTGTCTCCTCTCCAGGCTGTAATGTGATGTTCTGGACGGGCTGAGTGTGTGTCTGAGGATGCTGCTGGTGTTATTGTGTGATCTGTATTAGTATTCAGACGCACACAAGAGCAGATCCGCACATCTCCTGCAGTGATTACTAGCCATTATCACAGAGACACCAGCTCTGGGACGGGAACACATCAGCAAGCTAGTGAGACGCCGGATGTGCTGCGCTGTGCTCTTGTGTTTCACATATAGACCCTTTAGCTCTATTTCAATAGACAGACAATCTGATGCACAGACTGTAATAGAAAGGACAGGGACGGACAGTGATGATGATGATGATGATGATCAGAGCGATCATCAAATCACTGATGCTGTGAAGTAGGCTACAGCAGCCTCGCTCTGAGATAAAAACATGAGAACTGCTGCTCACAAAATGTGATTCGTGTCGGCGCCGATAGCCTTGTGGGACCTTTCCCGATCCGGTCCCCCCTCTCTCTCCCACTTCGCTTCCTGATTGAATACTGTCCTGGCGTAATAAAGGTAATAAAAAAAAAACAGATTTATATAAATGATGATGACGTCATATTATAAATAGAGCTGTCAAGTGATTAATCGCATTCAAAAGAAAAGTTTTTGTTTACATAATATATGTGAGTACTTTGTATATTTATTGTGTATATATACACACATGCAGTATACATTTTGAATACATATACACGTTTTATACATGTTATTGATGGCATTTTGAATGCGCAGGGATACTGTGACGAGATCCTGAGGCCCATTGTTGTGCCATTCATCCACGACCATCACCTCATGTTGCAGCATGATAATGCACAGCCCCATGTTGCAAGGATCTGTACACAATTCCTGGAAGCTGAAAACATCCCAGTTCTTGCATGGCCAGCATACTCACCGGACATGTCACCCATTGAGCATGTTTGGGATGCTCTGGATCGGCGTATACGACAGCGTGTTCCAGTTCCTGACAATATCCAACAACTTCACACAGACATTGAAGAGGAGTGGACCAACATCCCACAGACCACAATCAACAACCTGATCATCTCTATGTGAAGGAGATGTTACACTGCGTGAGGCAAATGGTGGTCACACCAGATACTGACTGGTTTTCGGACCCCCCCGGAACCCCCCGCCCCCCCAATACAGTAAAAAATATTTGAGTAACCTTTTATTGTGGCCAGCCTAAGACACACCTGTGCAATAATCATACTGTCTAATCAGCATCTTGATATACCACAGCTGTGAGGTGGATGGATTATCTCTGCAAAGTAGAAGTGCTCATTAACTCAGATTTAGACAGATTTGTGAACAATATTTGAGAGAAATAGGCCTTTTGTGTACATAGAAAAAGTCTTAGATCTTTGAGTTCAGCTCAGGAAAAATAGGGGCAAAAACAAAAGTGTTACGTATATTATTTTGGTCAGTGTATATAATATTAACATGGACGAGCTCTCTCTCTCTCTCTCTCTCTCTCTCTCTCTCTCCCTCTCTCTCTCTCTGTCTGTGTGGTTCACGAGGACACAAATCTGTATAATGACATGGGTATGACAGAGGTATTACAATGTGAAGGTTGTTTATGAGGACACTTTCTGTGTCCCCATAATTCAAAAGGCTTAAAAAAAACATACTAAATGGTGTTTTTAATCTAAAAATGCAGAAAGTTTTCTGTAAGGGGTAAGTTTAGGTGTAGGGTTGCTGTAGGGTGGTAGAAAATACAGTTTGTACAGTATAAAAACCATTACGCCTATGGAAAGTCCCCGTAAACCACCAATACCAACAATGTTCCTGTGGCTCAGTGGTAGAGCATTGTGTTAGCAGCGCAAAAGGTTGTGGGTTCAATTCTACATTCAACATTCAACGTGTGTGTGTGTTTGTGTGTGTGGTGCGTGCGTGTGGTCCACTCTGTTTGTTCTCATTGGACTCGCTGTACTTTCTAAACTGCTGGGCTTTCTAAAATAAAACCTCTCAGCTGATCATCACAAACACTCATGTTCAGCTCGAGTGTTTATTACTCTGTGGATTTACTGAGACTCTTATCTCACATCTCTGGTGTAGTCTGTCTCAGATGTTTCTCCTGGGATAAATTCAAACAGACACAAAGCAGTCACTAGCTGTCATACAGTAAGACAGCGTGGAGCCGCTCAGAAATGCATGACATGGAGAAACGTCTCCGCTGGAGTCTGACGTGTTGTCTATGAGAAGCAGTTGAGATGTTTCAGAGATCTGATCTGTGCTGTTTCAGGAGGCTGAAGGTCTGGAGGTGGTCGGGTCTGGTCTTCACGTCTCATCACACTCTCATCTGCCGGACGAGAGAGAAGACGAGGATGAAGAGCAGAAGGAGAACCAGTACGTCTCCCGTGACTCTGGTCCTGATGTGACTGCTCTGTGTCTGACCTGTCTGTGTTCTCCTGCAGAGCTCCTCTGGAGCTGTATGAGGACGTGCTGATGGACGTGGAGCTGCGTCCCGCTCTCAGGGTCTGTGGAGATCTGGCGCTCTGGACCGGCAGCACTTCCTCCCACCAGGTATGAGGAGACTCTGCTGGTCTGAGATCATATATCAGCTCATGAGTCACTCAGCACTGCTCTATATGTCCAGTTCAGAGAGAGGAACCAGTCAAAGACACTCCCTCTGAATGTTGAGAAAGTAATCAAACCTTCTGATCCTTTTTTTTTTTTTTTTTTATTCTGGACAAACTGTTTTTTTTATGGATTTGAAATGTTGCCTGGCAACTGTAGATAATGTAACTAAGCCTTGAACTGAACAGATTCAAACTCTTGAATTTAATTAAAAAAAAAATATCATGCTGACATTTAAAAAACAAAAACATTATGCCTCTCAAACTTCTCGTTGGTGGAGTAACGCACAGTGTAAAACACTCCGAACCGTGGTAAAACACTGCAGTCTCAAGTGATTTATCGCTGTAGTATAAACATACAAGATTACTACCTTTACAGTAATGTGTGTGTGTGTGTGTGTCTCTGTGTGTGTCTCTGTGTGTATGTGTGTGTGTGTGTGTGTGTGTGTGTGTGTGTGTGTGTGTGTGTGTGTGTGTGTGTGTCGTGTGTGTGTGTGTGTGTGTGTGTGTTGTGTGTGTGTGTGTGTGTGTGTGTGTGTGTGTGTGTGTGTGTGTGTGTGTGTGTGTGTGTGTGTGTGTGTGTTGTGTGTGTGTGTGTGTGTGTGTGTCTCTGTGTGTGTGTGTGTGTGTGTTGGTGTGTGTGTGTGTGGTGTGTGTGTGTGTGTGTGTCGTGTGGTCGTGTGTGTGTGGTGTGCGTGCGTGCGTGCTTGCGTGCGTGCGTGTGTGTGTGTGTCAGGGGCAGGAGGGCGTCTCTGTCAGGCTGATGTTTGAGACGGTTACAGGACAGAGTGTGAGCGCTGATCTGGAGTTAAAGAATGAAGGAAGTACCACGATTTACTACAGCTGGGAGAGACTGACACAAACACACACACTCACCCAGCACTTCTACTTCAACAACACTACAGGTGCACACACACACTGACAGCAGAAACCTCACTGGAATCATTATGATTGTTAATTTTTTTTTTTTTATGAGTCTCTTCTGTTCACCGAGGCTGCATTTACTTGATGAACAATACAGTAAAATAGTAAAAAGATCAAATGTTAGTACAATTTAAAATAAGTGTTTTCTAAGTGAATATCTGTTAAAGTGTAATTTATTTCTGTGATGCGCAGCTGTATTTTCAGCATCATTACTCCAGTCTTCAGTGTCACATGATCTTCAGAAATCATTCTAATATGCTGATTTGCTGCTCAAGAAACATTTCTGATTATTATCAATGTTGAGTATAGTTGTACTGCACAATATTGTTTGTGGAAACTGTGACACATTTGATTTTTCAGGATTCACAGATGGATAGAAAGTTCAGAAGAACAGCATTTATTTGAAATATAAATCTTTTGTAACATTATAAATGTCTTCACTGTCACCTTTGATCAATTTAATGCATTCTTGATGAATAAAAGTAATAATTTATAAAAAAAAAAAAAAACTTTTGAACGTTAGTATACATATACAGACTATTAACACGTCAGTTCTCAACCAGAAATATGATTCTCTCTGAACACACTTGTAATCTTTTGTTACACACACATGATGCTCTCTGTCAGCGGTGATTCTGCCCGGCAGCACTAAACACATCAGCTTCGTCTTCAAGAGTGTGTCTGCGGGCATCATGACTGAGGCCTGGCGTCTGCACACACACCCGGTGCTGATGGGCGGAGCTTCACTGCGGGTCACTCTGAGGGGCGTGGCTTTAGAGCAGGACAACAACGCCCAGCAGAGAGCCGCACTGGAGGTGTGTGTGTGTGTGTGTGTGTGTGTGTCATTTAGAACAATGACAACATTGATTCAGTTAAAATGATGCTGTGTGTGTGTGTGTGTGTGTGTGTGTGTGTGTCTGTGTGTTTATGTGTGTCTCTCTCTCTGTGTGTGTGTGTGTGTGTGTGTGTGTGTGTGTGTGTATGTGTGTCTCTCTCTGTGTGTGTGTGTGTGTGTGTATCTGTGTGTGTGTGTGTGTGTGTGTGTGTGTCTGTGTGTGTGTGTTTATGTGTGACTCTCTCTGTGTGTGTGTGTGTGTGTATGTGTGTATGTGTGTCTCTCTGTGTGTGTGTGTGTGTGTGTGTGTGTGTGTGTGTCTCTCTCTCTGTGTGTGTGTGTGTGTGTGTGTGTGTGTGTGTGTGTGTGTGTGTGTGTGTGTGTGTGTGTGTGTGTGTGTGTGTGTGTGTGTGTGTGTGTGTGTGTGTGTGTGCGTGTGTGTCTCTCTCTGTGTGTGTGTGTGTGTGTGTGCCTGCAGAAGGAGCTGGAGCAGAAAGTGTCCGTGTCGCTGTGTGGACGGATCGTCAGGGATCTGCTGAGAGGAGTTCACACTCCAGAACGGCCCAGTTCTCCTGCGGATCTCTACATCGCAGACGAGGAGCTGTTTAACACGCTCAACCCTTACGTACGTGATCACAGCTACATACACAGCATTACACACACATACACCGATCTCAGCGCAGGACGCCACATAACCTACTGTCACTATTATGAAACTGAGATGTATAGCTCTGAAATCTGATTGGATGAGCTGTATTCAAAGCTGTTGCATTGTAAATTAAATTAAAAAAAAATATATATATATATATATAAAACATATTTAAATATATGCTATTTTATATAACATAAATAGCACAGCTATTTATTTTTTTTTGATAAGTATGTATTTGTTTTAA
>CM049822.1:2126375-2176375 GCA_027422435.1 Schizopygopsis pylzovi | reverse complement strand
TGTGTGTGTGTGTCTCTCTCTGTGTGTGTGTGTGTGTGTGTGTGTGTGTGTGTGTGTGTGTCTCTGTGTGTTGTGTGTGTGTGTGTGTGTCTCGTGTGTGTGTGTGTGTGTGTGTGTGTGTGTGTGTCTCTGTGTGTGTGTGTGTGTGTGTGTGTGGTGTGTGTGTGTGTGTCGTTGTGTGTGTGTTGTGTGTGTGTGTGTGTTCTCTGGTGTGTGTGTGTGTGTGTGTGTGTTGTGTGTGTGTGTGGATCGAAGTGTGAGCTGGTGAACATGTTGAGTGTGTGTGTGTCAGGATTTTTGTGAGACGAAGAGCATAAGGAAACATCAACAGATTTATTGAACAAGGAAATCAAGCGCTGCTTCACACACAGGTACATGTGCATTATAGTCCAAAGTACAGTAAAAACTGTTAAAATTAATGTGATCAAAGCTGAATTTTCAGCATCATTACAATCATTCTAATATGATGGTTTGCTGCTCAAGAAACAGTTCTGATTATGATCAATGCTAAACTCTGATACATTTCATTTTTCAGGATTCTTTGATGAATAGAAAGTTTAAAACCACAGCATTTATTTGAAACAGAAACATAACACAGTAATGAGCTGGAATATGTTTATATATATAATATTTCTGTGACTATAGCAGGTGATTGTGACATCACAGCTATTGTCATGACACACACTTATGATACAGAGCCGCTCAAACCCTCACACACTCCTTCATGATGTTTGACCACGCATTCACACATCCAGTCGTGATTCATACGGTCATGCTTAGTCATAATGTGTGTGTGTGTGTGTGTGTGTGTGTGTGTGTGTGTGTGTGTGTGTGTGTGTGTGTGTGTGTGTGTGTGTGTGTGTGTGTGTGTCTGCGTCTCTGTGTGTGTGCGTGTGTGTGTGTGTGTGTGTGTGTGTGTGTGTGTGTGTGTGTGTGTGTGTGTCTGTGTCTGTGTCTCTGTGTGTGCATGTTTATGTGGTTTATGAGGACACAAATTTGTATAATGACATGGGTATGACATAGGTATTACAAGGAGAAGGTGATTTATGAGGACATTTTCAGTGTCCCCATAATTTAAAATGCTTATAAATCATACAGTGAGCGTTTTTTTGGGGGAAAGTTGAAATGCACCATCTCCTGTGAGGGCTAAGTTTAGGTGTAGAGTAGGTGTAGGGCAATAGCACATACAGCTTGTACAGTATAAAAACCATTACGCCTGTGGAGAGTCCCCGTAAACTATAAAAACCAACATGTGTGTGTGTGTGTGTGTGTCTGTGTGTGTCTGTGTGTGTGTGTGTGTGTGTCTGTGTGTCTGTGTGTCTGTGTGTGTGTGTGTGTGTGTGTGTGTGTGGTTGTGTGTGTGTGTGGTGTGTGTGTGTGTGTGTGTGTGTGTGTGGTGTGTGTGCTGTGTGCTGTGTGGTGTGTGCGTGTGGTGTGTGTGTCTGTGTCTCTGTGTGTGTCGTGTGTCTGTGTCTGTGTCTGTGTCTGTGTGTCTCTGTGTGTGTGTGTGCGTGTGCGTGTGTGTGTGTGTGTGTGTGTGTGTGTGTCTGTGTCTGTGTGTGTGTGTGTGTCTGTGTGTGTGTGTGTGTGTGTGTGTGTGTGTGTGTTTCAGGTGTACGTGCTGATGGAGAGGGTGATGGATTCTCTGTGTGATTTACTCGATGACACTCCTCAGACAGAATATTAACACTTCCGTCTGTCTTCATTTACTGTCTAAGTATCAGATCTGTATTGCACGTGTCAGTTAAGGTCATTTTCCTGTCCAGAAGAACCTTTGGTGTGTTTCTGGATGAGTTTGCGTGTGAGTTTTAAATGAGTCATTCTTGAACAAATAAATGAGATGATTCAGTTTATGATTTATGTGATAATCTATGAGAAGTCCAAATGGCTGAAGGTTTATCACTATACCCTGCTGTATCTATCCGACTGTCTTTATTAATGACCGTTCAAAAATATCTGTATATGTCTGCTAAAATAAACAGTTCAATTTCAAATACTTCAGTATGTTATGAAAACTGCAGCAACAATACATGCAGACAATAAAATAATTACAATAAAGAGTTTGTTTTATGTATTTATTTATTTTGTAATGCAGCATAGCAGACCGAATTGTGTTTTACAATGACCACTGGATTTAAAAAAAAAAAGTTATGTAATTTTTACGTTGTTGGGTTATTTTGATGACAAACCAGCCGCTGTGTTAAATGTGCTCCCGCCAGCAACGGTTCAAAGGACCAAGGCTGCAGCCTTATTAAAGGAATAGTTCAGCCAAAGATTTCAATTCTGTCATGAATTACTCTCCCTCGTGTCGTTCCTGACCCGTAAGACCTGCGTTCATCCTAATAACACAATTGAAGACATGTCTGAGGCATCCCGTGAGCTCTCTGATCCTCTATAGACAGCAAGGCTACTACCACGATCAGAAACGTAGTAAGGACATCGCTAAAATAATCCATCAGCGGTTCAACCGTAACGATTCAAAGCTTCGAGAATACTTTTGTATGCAAAGAAAACAAATATAATGACTTTATTCAATTATTCGTCTCCTCAGTATCACCCTGGTGCTGTTTGGAGAGTATCGCTACATGTGCTCGTGCTTTCCTCTGAATGTAAACAACATGAGAATAATGAATTAGCAAAAACAGATAATCGCCACTTGTCAAAAAAGCCTGTAATGTCCACTTTCAAGGCATTGCGAGTTCACGTTGTTTTGGGACAGAAGTCGATAAGTCCATTTTAGCAAATTAGTTATCTGCTTTTGCTATAAAACAAACTTTTAATATGTAAAAAAAATACTTTCAATTAACTTTAATTTAGTAAATTGCCTGTATGTGTTTAGTTATGATTACTTAATCTAAACAACCCAACTGCAGTTTGTTTGATATTACTTGGAATGCGCAATAAAAAAATAAAAAAAACATGATTTCTGAAAATAAAAAGTAGTTTTTGTAAATGAACTCTTCATATGTTGATCTGTGTCAGCAGCAGCACCAGACACATGCGCTGTTACCGTTCAGAGGAAAGCATGTGCAAACACATATTAATTAGTGTTATTAAGATGTATGAAGGTCTTACACGAGGGTGAGTGATTGATAGAATTTCATTTTTGGTTGAAATATCCCTTTAAGACATGTGGTAAATTAAAATATCGTTTTGAGATGTGTATATTACACTTCCTTTAAGTATTTATTTTTAACGCATCTATTTTTAATATTAAGTTTTAATTCCCTTAAGGTTTACTTTCTCCGTTTAATGAGTTAACTCGCGATAATTAACACCGTTACATCATTCAGTGACACTTTGCATTTAGCCTATTATCAATGTACTAGTTTATGATTAATTTATGCAATTTTGCAATGTACATGGTAGCAGTGTGATGATTACTCGATGTCGGTGCAATTAGACGATATGAGTAAATAAACTGATATTTCGGCTTTGCTGAGAGACTCCCGGCAGCGATGCGGTTAAATGATGAGTGCGCAGAGCATCAGAGTCCTCCTCCTCTCCTCTCTCTCTCTCTCTCTCTCTCTCTCTCTCCTCCTCACTCACTCATCCTCATCTCTCTCTCTCCTCTACTCCTCACTCACTCATCTCATCTCTCTCTCTCTCATCTCTCTCTCTCTCTCTCACTCACTCCTCTCCTCTCTCTCTCACTCACTCACTCACTCATCTCTCTCTCTCTCTCTCTCTCTCTCTCTCTCTCTCTCTCTCTCTCTCTCTCCTCTCTCCTCCTCACTCATCTCTCTCTCTGTATGCTCTCTCTCTCTCTCTCTCTCTCTCTCTCCTCACTCACTCACTCACTCACTCCTCCTCTCTCTCTCTCTCTCTCTCTCCTCTCTCACTCACTCACTCATCCTCTCTCTCTCACTCACTCACTCATCATCTCTCTCTCTCTCTCTCTCTCTCTCCTCTCTCTCTCTCTCTCTCTCTCTCTCCTCCCTCTCTCCCTCTCTCTCTCTGTATGTCTCTCTCTCTCTCTCTATCTCTCCTCTCTCTCTCTCTCTCTCCTCTCTCTCTCTCTCTCTCTCACTCTCTCCTCTCTCCTCTCTCTCTCTCTCTCTCTCGGTCGTGCCTCCACACACCACCGCATGTGTAGATGGCTCATCTCACGCACATCACTGGAAACACTGCAGCATCCGCGCGGTTATTGTCGCACACATCGACAGATCGGTTTCTCCGGCGTTCACTCTCTGGGTCTGTGTCTGTGTCCGTGGATCGGTGTCGGATGCTCGGTGAGATGCTGCAGGTAAAGCGCGACTCGTTTATCTTCCTCATGAACCCTGCAGATGATGCGCGTGCATGTGTCCGCGTGTTATCGTCGATGTCTGCTGTCAGAAGTGTTTGTGTGTGTGTGTGTGTGTTCATGTAATGCTGAAGGCCTACTGGAGCATTTCCACAGTCTCGAGGCTATTTCTGCTCTGATGCTGTTGTGGGGGAGCTGCTCATGTTGAATATATGCTTCTATGCAGATTCAGAAATGTTCTTGGTGTTACAATATTGGTCATATTAGTGTATTAGTTTTAGATATCATCGTTTTCCAAAGTAAAGCACATCTGTTTTCTTTAAAGCATCAGTATGTCAGAGATGTAATGTTTATTTGTGTAGTGCTTTTCACGATTAGTAATAGCTCATCTCAAGTTAATGTCCATATGATCAAGCGTAATCAAACAGACGGTGAACTCTATTAACAGCAATGTTTATGTTATGATCAAACTTAGAGCAAAAGTTGTGTATGTTGAGCGTTGGCATCATCTGAGTTCCAGAAGTGCACCGTATTGTTAAATATACATGTATACAGTATGGCTATCTCTTAAGATTGTCCACGTTGAGTAAACATTGAAAACAACTTGGTTCCCTAGACCAAAATTTTTTCCCACCTTCTTTAAATGCGAATAACTTCAAGAACGCGTTCAGTTACTGTTACGCTAAGAATGTTACGTCTATAACACTGTGGAGCTCAAAACGGTTCAATCACAGGAACTTGAGAAGGGTCTACCGTGATGTTTTCAGGACTTGTTTTTTTTTTTTTTTGACGTCATGGATCAAAAAAAAAGAATATATATATATAACATTGTGGAACCCAAAAAGGTTCATTGACATCATAACAACTTTAAAACATTAAGACTTTGGGAAATGTAGAAAACAATGGTTCCCACGTTCTTGAAATGTAGCACATAACATTGCGAGAACTTCACAACTGCCTTTAAGAATGTTTAAACGATATTAAAAGAACAATATTACTCGTTAAATCTTCTGTAGCATTGTGGAACTCCGGTTCAAGACATCACGGGAACTTGAGAAGGCTCTATGATATTTTAGCACTTGTTTCTAGATGTGATGGAACCAAAAACAAAAATGGTTCATTGACAACATGAAGACATGAAAATATGTCACTATGACTTTTTTAGGGCTTTAAATGTCATGCAACATTGTGGTACCACCCAAAAAAACTTCACTGACACCACAAGAACTTAAAAACGTTCCATTGACTTCTGTGGGACTTGTTCTGTGACATCAGGGAACTCCGCAAACCGGTTCAATAACATCATATGAGTTTAAAATACTTCTCTGGTATTGTTTAAACCTCATTTACACTCTGAAAAATAAAGGTGCTTCAAAAGATTCTTCAAGCGATGCCATAGAAGAACCATGTTTGGTTCCACAAAGAATCATTCAGTCCAAGGATCTTTAAATATCATCTCTTTCTTACCTTTTTATAATCTGAAAAACCTTCTTTCACCACAAATAACCCTTTGTGAAACAGAAAGCTTCTTCAGATGTTGAAGGTTCTTTATGGAACATTAAGACAAAAAGGTTCTTCTGCATCGTGAAGCACCTTTATTTTTAAGAGTGTATCCTCAAAACATTCTATGACATCACAGGAGCTCATGTTAAAATCACTCCACTGATTCCTCTTCTGTGGCTGTATCAGGCTGTACAGGTATTTCCGTCTGTTTAATATGTGCGTGTGATGAATCTGAGATCACCGCAGGAACATGGAGAGGAATAATTTAACAAGGAAAGCAGAGAAGGCCACTGACACAGAAGTAAGCGTCTCAGCGGGGCTCTGCTAGATGAAAGTGTGTCGAGTCGTGGAGCAGATGTCTCCGCTGAGATCACACTCGTCACGGGGTGTCTGTGGTTCTACAGCAGATGAACCAGGTCTGTCTTTCCCCAAAGCCCCAGTGGCAGCTCGGCTCATTTGTGTTCTGAAGATGTCTCATTTTTGGTTGTGAGAATGTTAAAATGGGAGTTTCGTCTTCTGAATTGTAAGTTGTGGGTTATTTAAAGCTTTGGTGGTCAACCGATATTAGTTTATCATAAAGAGCAGGATGAGTGATGATCAATATAATGCTGATATTACATATAGTTTAAAGGGATAGTTCACCAAACAATGAAAGTGCCTTCATCACTTGTTCATGGCTAATGCTTAGTTACCAACATTTTTCAAGATGTCTTCTTTTTTAATTATGGGTGAACGTCTCAGGTTACGTATGTAACCATGGTTCCCCGAGTGGGGAACGAGACACTGCGTCCCCTAGGGGTCGCTACGGGGAACGCCCTCAGCGTGACTCGGTCTGAAGATACATATGAAAAAACACCACCTGTTGGCCGGCGACAGCCCATGACGTCACTACCGGCGTACCACAATATAAGTGCCGCCGGGAGGATACATCATCAGCTTCTTCGTCTGAAGCTTGCGTCCGAAGCATGGCTCAAAGCCCAGGGGACGCAGTGTCTCGTTCCCCACTCGGGGAACCATGGTTACATACGTAACCTGAGACGTTCCCCTTCATGGGAACTCGAACTGCGTCCCCTAGGGGTCGCTACGGGGAACGTTATACCCACTTCACCATGCTGAGGGGAATGCAAGCCAATTTCGCAAAAAAGGCGAGCACTAAGCCAACTATACCCGGCTTAAGGAAGTTTCCCCCGGGACGGCTGATGGCTGTCAGTGATATTATCCCCTTCGGCCAAAGGCCCGAGCTGCGTACCCTAGTACTTACCTGTTAGGCGCCGGGATTACTGGGCCTAGGGTAGAGCTCAAGGTCTTGGAATCAAAAAAGATTCCTTCAAGGGGATATGGCCAGGCACCTGGCTCACCAGGTCCTGGCCGATCACTCAGGGGTTACCACCTGCTCTCCCAAGCTTACTGAGGGAACTGTCTCAACAGACCTCTTGGTAGTGTACACCCCCTTTCCCTTTTTTTGGACCCAACATATATGGGACAGGGGAGCGGGGCCCAAGGCACAAACCGGGGCTTTAACCAGCTCAAAAAAGGGCACGAAGCAGTGCGCGTAACCCTACCCTTACGGGATTTTTAGAAAGAACGCAGAATCTTTAATGTGCGGACTTACCACTAAGTGGATTTTAGAAAAGTGCCCAAAGTCTTGCGTGTGCACTTATTAGAACGTTCTATGCCTTGGAGCGGAGAACTACTCATTCCTCGGAGTGAGAGGGAACTCAGATGCTCAGAAGGGAGCGGCACGCTCATAGATGACCCTCTGGTTGAGGGGAGCAATGCTGGCTCGACCAACAGGCGAGCGACCTATCACAGAGCTCTGGGGGGCAGAGAAACTCGGACGCTCAGACGGGAGCGGCATGCTCATAGGTGACCCTCTGGTTGAGGGGAGCAGTGCTAGCTCTACCGACGGCGAGCTCTGGAGAGCGGAGAACTCATTCCTCGGAATGAGAGGAACTCAGCTACCAATGAGGAGCTCTAGAGCGGAGAACTCACTCCTCAGAGTGAGACCTATAACGAGCTCTGGAGAGTGGAGAACTCATTCCTCAGAATGAGAAGGCACTCCGCCGCTCAGAAGGGAGCGGCAAGCCCCATCATGAGCTCTGGAGAGCGGGGAACTCATTCCTCAGAATGAGAGGGAAACTCCCCGCTCAGCAGGGAGCGGCATGCTCATAGATAACCCTCTATAGTGAGGGGAGCAATGCTAGCTCGACCAGCAGGGAGAGCGATTTATCATAGAGCTCTGAGGAGCGGAGAACTCATTCCTCAGAATGAGAAGACACTCCGCCGCTCAGAGGGGAGTGTCGAGCCCAACCATGAGCTCTGGAGAGCGGGGAACTCATTCCTCAGAATGAGAGGGAACTCCGCCGCTCAGAAGGGAGCGGCATGCTCATAGGTGGCCCTCTGGGTGAGGGGAGCAATGCTGGCTCTACCAACAGCGAGCTCTGGGGAGCGGAACACTCATTCCTCGGAATGAGTGGACATTCAGACGCTCCGAAGGGAGCGGCATACTCATAGGTAATGCTGGCTCTACCTATAACGAGCTCTGGAGAGTGGAGAACTCATTCCTCAGAATGAAAAGACACTCAGCCGCTCAGAAGGGAGCGGCATACTCCTAGGTAACCCTCTTATCGTGAGGGGAGTAATGCTGGCTGTACCCTTGCAGTGGTGACCAGAATGACTGAAGATCCAGGAGGATCCGCAGAAACCTCCGAGGGGACTCACGTCCAGACCATCAGTAAGGCAGTTCGAGAATACAGAACCTGCCTGAAGTCATCATAAGTCCACCTGACTGCAGTTCTTAGTTGGGAACTCATTCCTCAGAATGAGAGCCTATAATGCTACCTATATCGAGCTCTGGAGAGCGGAGAACTCATTCCTCAGAATGAGAAGGAACTCAGACGCTCAGCAGGGAGCGGCATGCTCATAGATAACCCTCTATAGTGAGGGGAGCAATGCTAGCTCGACCAGCACGGAGAGCGACCTATCACAGAGCTCTGAGGAGCGGAGAACTCATTCCTCAGAATGAGAGGGAACTCCGCCGCTCACAAGGGAGCGCCTCTAGGCAGGAAACTTCCACCTAACCTCGGTCGGTGGAGTTTACGGTGGTTACAGGGGAATTAGAGAGGAATGAGAGGGCTTGCCTCTCTCTGACCCACGCCTCTGTCTCACCCTAGCCGCAGGAGGGGGAGGGGCATGAGTCGCGAGACTAGCCTTCTAAGCCCATCTCTGATCCTCAGACCGAGATGGGTTAGGACCCCTGGTTGTTCGGGCTCAGACCTGGACCTTATCCAGGACTTTTAGCAGGTCAGTCTGGTACGCCTTCGTGTGCAACGAAGCGACGGTCTGACCTGCTGCTGCATATGCCCTGCCATTTAAGCGAGATTCAGGGGCTTAGATGGCCAGGAGGGAGCCTTGAGAGAGGATGTCTCGCCATAGAGAGATAAGCTGGTTATCATCTCTTGCACAGGGGGCATCCCCTCATAGCCATTTTCACGCATACCCTCAGTGTCAGCATAACTAGTATGCTGAAACCTATGAATACGAGAACAAACTAGCTTTTCCCACTCCTTCTCAACCTCCACTCACTCGAGCTGGGGGTTATTTAAATTTATTTTTATAATCCATAACCTCCAAAACTCGTTCATATGCAGCGGAGCACTAGCTGCTGCATCTAATGATGTCAGAAAGATCGCATCATCACAATCCAGCAGCTCACTCTCGTTCACGTGTGCTATGTCCTATTTTGGTTTAGATGCAACTAATTAAGTGTCATCTTCATTAATCCTAAGGAGCGTGATTACGTGTGTTGTGTTGGTCTAAGGAAAGAGCTGATGACCAGCAGGTTTCGGAGCCGCGTCTGGAAACTGGTTGAAAGGATCTAGAGTATGTTAAAGTCTTGTAGAGGTTTCTCCGAGGAGCACCACAGAGAGCAGCGCTGCTTTAGAGAGGCTCTGTGAAGGACGTGTAGGATCAGGTTTTGCCGCACACACAGAAACACAAAGTCAGAGCGCAGCCGTGTGAAGGGCTTCAGTCAGATCAGCGGACGCTACACTCATAAACATTGTGATTTGAATGATACAAGACTGTACGATGCTTGAGTTATCTTACTGTATACGGCAGTAGATCCAATGGGACATTTTACAGTAAACTACTGTTAAACTTACCGTGCTTGAGAGTGAAAAATAATACATCATCTTAGAGATAATCTACAGTGAAAAACTGTATCTGAAATGTCCAGAAATCTTTGTGTGAACCTTGAGATGGTTTTTCATTGAAATAACAATCTTAGTTTGTGGTTATGTACATTAGGTTTTAATGTAACATCTTATGTTGTCAGATGAACGTTTATCACATTATTTTAGTGTTTTTGTGTTATTAGATTGCATCAGTGTTGTGAGGAACGCAGTACAAGTAACCCATGTTACGTAATCAGATTACTGATTTATCAAGTGACTAGTGAAGTAACATTACTTTAAAATTAAAGAAATATCTGACTTTTATCATAAAACTAACAGCAGTTTCTTTGTTTGTTACTTTCCATAAACAGTAACTAAGTAACAGAATTATGTGCTTTTTAAATATCGTAATGCGTTACTTTATAAAGTAGCTTTCCACGACACTGATTAGCAAGCACTGCTGCTCGTGGAGAAGCTCCTTTGATCGATCCTGTGGTCTATCACCCGTGTTTTAAAGTGGTACACCCGTCTTATAAACGTTCAGTCAGGTTTGTTTGATGGTTTCCAGTGAGATGTTTCCAGCTCCGCTGCTGCTGTGAAGTGTGATTAACGGCTAGCTCACAGACGAAGCTCGGTTAACCCTTCGGACTCCAGTGTTTTCTGAATGAAACGCACGCGGTGAGTCAGAGCTGAGGGTTCGAGCGTGCCGCTGTGATTCACAGATGATCTGTGGGCTGATGGGTAACGGCGAGTCGCTGGTGAAGAAGACACGTTTATTCATTTAGCACATGCTTTCAGCAGCATTACTAGAGCCCTATGAAATCAGTGTATTTTCTCCCAAATTCAGTTTTTTTTTTCATTTTTTTTCACTTTTAAATATTTTTTTAATGGATAAATGTAATTGTATTAATCAAAAAGCACGTCTAATTGTTTAAAAACATGAAACTTGTACAACTTCACATCAATTTATTAAAAGTTTAACAAAAATGACATGTTTATTGCCCTGTGATTTTTATTTATTCTTCTCACCGTATGTTTTATTGTTACCAAATCATGTGTTTTAACATGTTAATTATTTGAAGGCATAAAAAACGACTTAATTCATTCAAATTGATTCTTACAATAGCCTTCTTTTCTTTTCTTTTCCCTGTTAATCATGTTGTGTCTTTAACATTTCTCTGGTTATCATAAAAATTAAACAAACTTAATTTTTTAGCAAACAACGGGGATTTACTCTTCAAATTAAAACGTGGAAGAAATGTTTTTATTGTTTTGATCGTTCCTTAAAAAATACAATTGTAATAATTTTAGAAGTAGTACATTCCTCTACTAAGTTACTAATATATTTCAGGCACATCTTCTTCAAGGTAAACCGAACGTTTATTTTGACGGGTTTCCGTGAATACGTTTCTGAGTTTAATGATCCAGTTTCTCTCAAATGAAACGGTGAATGCTCAGTACTCTCAGAACAGTTCTGGAGATGATGTAGATGTATGTACGTGACTGCGTCCGGCCTGTATTTCAGACGCATTAATCGCTGGGCTCGAACCCATCACCTCGAGGTTGCGAGCGCAGGAACGCAGGTGCTGTCTGCAGGATGTCTGGGTGCTCGGGGTCTGTTTCGTGGCCGTTTATGAGCTGAATTATTGATGAAGCTGAAAATGGTAATCGCTCTCCTCTCGCTGCAAATGAAGAGGGGGGGGGGATTTTTAATTAGAAATGCGTCTGTTTATGTGTTCAAAAGCTCATCGACCCTCGTCTGCTAAATGCATAAATGTAAATGACCTTTGACCTCTTCAGTGTCATTCATACGTGACCATGGACTATATAAGGAAACGCATTTCATAAGACTGAATATTTAAAATCACGTCTTTTGTAAATAAAATTCAGCTCTTTAAAATGCTTTTATTTCTTTTCTGTTCATTGTTAATTGAGAAATCACACTACCAACAATAAATGAGTTTAGCATATTCTGAACACTGTTATTTTACTATTATTTTTCATAATAGCATTTATTGATGTATTTTTTATTTTCATATAGTTAAATGTAGTCATTTTTAGTCATGTGCTATTGTCATTTTTATATATTAAGGTTTTTGTAAAGAATTCTATTCAGCTTTATTTCAGTTGTACTTATAGAAATGTTAATACTTAAACTTATTTCATATCCATTAGTTGCTAAGGCAAAAGTTTGGTTCGTTTTATTTTAATGTGTAATTATACATTTCAGTACTAATTAATATTAATGAACTACATGCACTTACTATATGGTTTGGTTTAGGGTTATAAATAATGACATGTAATTATGCATAATTAATCGTAACATGTTTATTAACAAAGACACCTTAAATTAAAGTGTTACCAAAGTTTCAATTTTCATTTTTTTTAAGTTTACGTTTCTCATCTAATATTATGTTTTATTTAATTTCAGGTTTATTTCAGTTACCAACAGTTTAATGAAAATATTCGTTACGTATGAAACATTGCCATTTAGACATAATTTCAAACTAATTTAGAAGCCAAAATGTTGTTTCATATTTCATATTATGTTTTCTTCTTAAACACTTCTAAAAAAAGTATTACTTTCATTCTTGAAGGATGCATTGAATTGATCAAAAGTGCCAAGACATTAATAATATCATGAAAGATTTATATTTCAAATAAATGTTCTTTTGAACTTTCTATTCATCTGTGAATCCTGAAAAATAAAATTGATCAGTTTCCACAAAAATATACTGTTTTCAACATTGATAAAAATCAGAAAAGTTTATTGAGCAGCAAATCTGTATATTATAATGATTTCTGAAGATCATGTGACACTGAAGACTGGAGTAATGATGCTGAAAATATAGCTTTAATCAGAAATAAATTACATTTTAACAGATATTCACTTAGAAAACAGCTATTTTAAATTATAATAATAACTTAACAGATTTTACTGCATTTCTAATCCAATAAATGCAGCCTTTATGAGCAGCAGATATGTATTTAATAAGCCAGCGTGTATTAACAGTATTTGTGGTGTATATGTGTGTGTCTCAGCTCTGACCGTCTGGGATCCGCCGCTCGCTCACACACTCCCCGTCGCCATGACGACCTCGGCCCTGCGGCGGCAGGTGAAGAACATCGTGCACAACTACTCGGATGCGGAGATCAAGGTGCGCGAGGCCACCTCTAACGACCCCTGGGGCCCGTCCAGCTCGCTGATGTCCGAGATCGCCGAGCTGACCTTCAGCGTGGTGGCCTTCAGCGAGGTCATGGCCATGGTGTGGAAGCGCCTGAACGACCACGGCAAGAACTGGAGACACGTCTACAAGGTGTGCGGCGCAGAGCACTTAACATGAGCTGAAGCAGGTGACGTTTGAGGAACCTCTCAGAAAATCAGGACATGTGAAGAAATACGTTCAGTTCACTAATTAGTCATTTGTAGTTATTCTTAAAGGGTTATTCAAAAAGTATTAGTGTAAGTTTAGTTGTAGTGAATTTCTAGTCTAATTACTGATTTCTAGAGTAGATTTCTAGCCTGAATTTAAAAAAATTAGTGTTTTTGTTGTTTATTTATTTATATCTAGTCTAGTTTATTTATTTTCCTAGTTGTGATTTCACATATATTCCAGCCTAATTAAAAATAATAATAATTATAATTCTAGCCTAATTTATAAAAAGTGTTATTTTTAGTTTATTTTAAATATAATTACTGATTTCTGGTCAAATGTTTTAATTGTTATTTTTACTAATATAAACATATTTATTTCTACTCTTAATTCATTATTTCATTTTCGAGTTATTTCTAGTGTTATTTTTTCAGTTTTTAATGTATTTCTTATTTATGGTTTCAAGTTATGTTTAGCCAAATTTGAGAAGTGTTATATGTAGTTTATTGTAGTCTAATTCATGATTTCAAGTGATTCCTAATAAAATTAAAAAATAGTTTAGTTTTAGTTTATTTCTGGTAAAATTAGTGATTACTACAGTGTGATTTTCTAGCATAATTTAAAAAGTCTGTGTTATTTCTAGTTTACTTCTAGACTAATTAGAAATTTGCAGAAGTTATTTATAGCGTAATTTAACAACTGTTATTTTTATTTCTAGTTTATGTCTAATTCTACCCTATTTTAAGAAATTTTATTTTTTGTTTATTTTTTTATTGTTTCTATTAAAATAAGTGGTTAGTGATTTTTAGCATAATAAAAAACATATACCTGTTATTCATTTTAATTCAAATTTAAAAGTGAATTAAAATATATATAATTTGAATTTAATTATTTTTCATAGATATGCATTTTTCTAGTGATGCAAAACTCTAAAAAAAATTTTTTTTTCTGTAGAAATTGAGTAAAAGTGAAAGTAAAAAAAAAAAACTTCCCTAACCTTAATCTAGTAAACCAAACGACTGAAAAAAATATATACATTTGTTAGTTTAAAACCTTGAACAACATCCAGCTCTTACAATTGGATTCCTGACATTTATTGTAATCATAATTAAAATTATTTCAGTTTGTATTATAATCTGTGGAAGCTTTAAAGGGGTCATATAATGCTACATGCAACTTTTACAAGTTGTTTGAACTGAAATGTGTGTTGGCAGTGTGTGTACACAACCACCCTATAATGATAAAAATCCACCCAGTGTTTTTTTAATCTACTAAAATCTTTACCCCTTTCTCAAATCGAGCCGATCTCAGTGTGACGTCACACGGACGGAGGCCCCTCCCACTATAGTTTGATTGACAGGAGCGTTTCAGCACAGACTGCACTGGTGTCTTACCTCAGACCCGCCTGAGTGAGCCGTCATCAGTCGTTTCACCGCCACAGCAGATGTAGACAAGAATGACTCCGAAGTGATTGAGGTGTTTAGTTGTTGGATGTAATAATGGACATAGCAGTAGTCATTTACTCCCTTCATCTGAGCCGCTGAAGTGGATTACGTTTGGTTTTGAAGGGAATGCACTCTCGATCTACGTAAATGCGTCTAGTTCGTGCGAATCATTCGTGATCCAGCTTCACCTTCGGTAGAAGTGAGTAAAAGATTAATCTTTGCAAATCGCCTTTCCTAATAATGTGCTAATTAGCAAGTTTCACGATGAATGCAACTAAAGTAAACAGTCCCTCAGAGAGCATGGAAGAGAGGGGCGGAGTCAGCAGAGCTCATTAACATTTAAAGGAGAATGACACAATACGGCTTGCTCTGAAAAGAATAAATAATAATATCAACTTGTGGAAAATGGGCATTATATGACCCCTTTAAATATTTTTCTGGAGAACAGAGTCCAAAAGTCTGAGAAGCTATGCTCTAGTGTTAATGATCAGTAACCCGGGGGTGTATCTGTGTGGCCAGGCGCTGACGCTGCTGGACTATCTGGCTAAGATGGGCTCGGAGCGCGTGGCCCAGCAGTGCCGCGAGAACGTCTTCACCATCCAGACACTGCGGGACTTCCAGTACATGGACCGGGACGGGCGCGACCAGGGCGTGAACGTACGCGAGAAGGCCAAGCAGCTGGTGGCGCTGCTGCGGGACGAGGAGCGTCTGAAGCAGGAGCGGGCGCAGGCGCTCAAGACCAGAGACAGGATGACGGGCAGCGGCGGGGCGAGCGGCGTTCCCCCGGCGTACCCCAGCAGACGCAGCAGCCAGCCCAGCATGAACGCGCTGTACGGAGAGGAGTTCAGCCGCTCCAGAGGATCACCGACATCCTTCAACTGTAACACTCTCATTAATATCCCCAGCCCATAACTGACGAGCTCTCACTTTCAGCTCGCATTCAATCAAGAGGCAGCGTTTACAGGCTGTCAACACATGTGCTTTACAGCACAACATTCACAAGGAACATGATAGATTAAAAACAAACAAACAATCAGGTACAAATTTGCTGTAGACAATGTTAATTTTTGATTTCCTTTTTTATTTAGCAATGAATACAATATTTTAACTAAATTATAGTGATGATACTGAATTATGTACTTAATTTTGTAACCAGCACTGAACAAAAAAAAGAAGAAAAAAAGAGAAAATGGTTGCATTTTGTTTTACAATATGTACACTTACCTGTACTTAACTAAGTAAGTACTGTTAATTAATTTAATTGAGCATTTAATTGCTTTATTAACTTTATAATTAAATTAAATTACATTAATTAAATTACATTTACAAATTTATATTATCACATCAGATAAAATAATAAATAGATAGATAGATAGATAGATAGATAGATAGATAGATAGATAGATAGATAGATAGATAGATAGATAGATAGATAGATAGATAGATAGATACTCAAAGATCTAAGATTTTCTCTATGTACACAAAAAGCCTATTTCTCTCAAATATTGTTCACAAATCTGTCTAAATCTGTGTTAGTGAGCACTTCTCCTTTGCCGAGATAATCCATCCACCTCACAGGTGTGACATATCAAGATGCTGATTAGACAGCATGATTATGGTACAGGTGTGCCTTAGGCTGGCCACAATAAAATGCCACTCTAAAATGTGCAGTTTTATCACACAGCACATTGACACAGATATCGCAAGTTTTGAAGGAGTGTGCAATTGGCATGCTGACTGCAGGAATGTCCACCAGAGCTGTTGCTCGTGATATGTATATCAGTGTAAATTTGCGTTCCCTTCAAAAGAACTCAACACACAGCCATTAATGGCTTAACCGCTGGCCACAAAAGTGAGTACACCCCTAAGTGAAAATGTCCAAATTGGGCCCAATTAGCCATTTTCTCTCCCCAGTGTCATGTGACTCGTTAGTGTTACAAGGTCTCAGGTGTGAATGGGAAGCAGGTGTGTTAAATTTGGTGTTATCACTCTCGCTCTCTCATACTGGTCACTGGAAGTTCAACATGGCACCTCATGGCAAAGATCTCTCTGAGGATCTGAAAAAAATAAAATGTTGCTCTACATAAAGATGGCGTAGGCTATAAGAAGATTGCCAAGACCCTAAAACTGAGCTGCAGCACATTGGCCAATACCATACAGTGGTTTAACAGGACAGGTTCCACTCAGAACAGGCCCCGGGGAACTACAGTTCATTGAGGGAACCATGAATGCCAACATGTATTGTGACATACTGAAGCAGAGCATGATCCCCTCCCTTCAGAGACTGGGCCGCAGGGCAGTATTCCAATGTGATAATGACCACTGCCTTGCTAAAGAAGCTGAGGGTAAAGGTGATGGACTGGCCAAGCATGTCTCCAAACCTAAACCCTATTGAGCATCTGTGGGGCATCCTCAAATGGAAGGTGGTGGAGCACAAGGTCTCTAACATCCACCAGCTCTGTGATGTCTATGGCCAAGCTTTTCACTCACCACGGCACACGTGCTGTTGGTTATGTGACAATAAAAGTGATTTGAGAGTTTTGATTTGATGTCGTCATGGAGGAGTGGAAGAGGACTCCAGTGGCAACATGTGAAGCTCTGGTGAACTCCATGTTCAAGAGGGTTAAGGCAGTGCTGGAAAATAATGGTGGCTACCCAACATATACTCACTTTTGTGGCCAGCAGTTTATACATTAATGGCTGTGTGTTGAGTTATTTTGAGGGGATATAAAATGTACACTGTTATACAAGCTGTACACTCACTCCATTACATTGTAGCAAAGTGTCATTTCTTCAGTGTTGTCACATGAAAAAATATAATAATATATTTAAAAAAAATTGAGGGGGTGTACTCACTTCTGTGAGATACTGCATATATATAATAGATATAGATAGATATATAGATAAATAGATAGATTTTTTTTTTATATAAAATGTTTAGACTGTCATAAATATATATATATAGTTATTATTTTGTCTGAAAGTGACATCCTCATATTCATCATAGCTAATAATAAAGACATTAGTGATTTTCTTTGCACTGACGAGTCTCATCACAGCTGCTGCTGCCATGTGCTCAAGTGTTTGTTGTCTAATGAGGCCATGACACACACACACACACACACACACACACATCACACACTCTCACTGACAGTATAATAAAATCTGAAGTGAAATGATGATGATGGATCATGACGGTATTAGAGCCCCTCAGAGCAACATCAATCGTATCTATCACACACACATATATAGATGAATGATCCTCTGTCTGTCTGTGTGTCTGTCAGCGTCCTCCTCGTCTCCCCGAGCATCTGATCTGGAGCAAACTCGACCGCAGACGAGTGGAGAAGAAGAGCTGCAGCTGCAGCTTGCGCTGGCCATGAGCAGAGAGGTACACACAAAGATATTCCTTTTTATTTCATATTATGCATTTTATTATTTATATTTTATTACAATTTATGTAATCAGATGCCCATTTTCCACAAGTTGATATGATTATATACATACTTTGGTTAAAATTGCTCAATGGTAGAGTAAAAAACACATTTTTACCATGTCAAAATCAGCTCTGTTTTCATCAAGCCGTTTTTTTTTTGTCCATGTTGCTTTAAATGCTAATGAGCTCTGCTGACCCCGCCCCTCTCTTCCATGGAGTGGCGAGCAGACTGTAAACTTCAGCCGAGAAACTAGCTAACTAGTACATTATTAAGAAAAGTTGATTTGCACAGATTCATAAAAATCCTTATACTCATTTATTTTGTAGATGAAGCTGGATCACAAATGATTCACGCGAACATAGACACATATTGTAGATCGGGATTGGTGCATTCTCTTCAAATTGAAACTAATGTTAATCCTCTGCGTGTTCAGTGGCTCAGATGAGTTAATGACGACTGCTATATTCATTATTACATCCAACAACAAAACACCTTAATAGCTTAGGAGACATCTTGCCTTCCCCTGCACCAGAGGCAGACAGCGCTCAGATCACTCAGGGGGGCGGGGCTAAGGTTAGACGGTCTTGTCAATCAACTATCGTGGGAGGGGCCTGTGCAGAACTATGTCATTGTGACAGGGACCCCAGAACCAGCCTGATTTGAGAAAGAGGATTTTGAAATAGGGCTTTTTTTATCATTATAGGATGGATGTTTTCACACACTTCCAACACACATTTATGTTCAAACAACTTGAAAAGTGAATTTTGCATCCGATGACCCCTTTATCAAATTTTAAGTTTCATAAAATATTAAAATATATTTGGAATTACTTTTATTATTATGCAATAATTATTGTATGTGATAATGTAGCACGTATTTCATTTATTTATCATTATATATTTGTTTATAATTATTTATATTTAATTGTATTACTATTTATGACATACATTTTTATTTAATTAATTAATTTTGTTAGTTAATTTTTTCAACCATTTGTAGGTGTCTTAAAATATATTTTCATATTTTTTTATTTGTAATTGTATATTATCTACTCATCCATTGTTCAAACTGCTTGTCCTTGATTATACATTTATTATTTATGTTTATTATAGTATAACTTATAACTTGTATTATATTGTAGCTTAATATTTATTATATTACAATCACTTTTGGTCCTTGTTAAGTTTCTTAAAAAATATATATGCATTTTCAATTTTCTTCTTTCATACAGGTCTAAAGAAATAGAATATGGTGAAAAAGTTTTTTTTCTTGTAACTTATTTCAAAAAGTGAAACTTTCATATATTTTAGATTCACTACATGTAAAGTAAAACACTTCAAACGTTGTTTTGTTTTAATTTTGATGATTAGAGCTTACAGCTAATGAAAGTCAGAAATTTGTATCTCAAAATATTAGAATATTTACATTTGAGCTTCAATAAATTACCATTCATACAGTATACATTCCAGGTATCTCTTGTTCTTTGAAAGCACAATAATGGGGAACACTGCTGACTTGGCAATGGTCCAGAAGACGATCATTGACACCCTCCACAAAGAGGGTAAGTCACAGAGGGTCATTACTGAAAGGGGGGGGGGGGGGGGGCTGTTCAATGAGTGCTGTATCAAAGCATATTAAATGCAAAGTGGACTGGAAGGAAGAAATTGGATAGGAAAATGTGCACAAGCAACAGGGATGACCGCAAGCTTGAGAATACTGTCAAGCAAAGCGGATTCAAACACTTGGGAGAGCTTCACAAGGAGTGAACTGAAGCTGGAGTCAGTGCATCAAGAGTCATCACGCTCAGACATCTTCAGGAAAAGAGCTACCAAGCCACTTCTGAACCAGAAACATCGTCAGAAGCATCTTACCTGGGCTAAGGAGAAAAAGAACTGGACTGTTGCTCAGTGCTCCAAAGTCCTCTTTTACCTTTACATGTACATTTAGTCATTTAGTAGATGCTTTTATCCAAAGTGACTTACAATTGGGGAATACATGAAGCGATTCATCTTAAAGAGGCAAACAGAAAGAGGAAGTGTTCGTAACACAAAGCCTCAGGCATTGTTCAAGTACAAGCTAGCAAGAGAAGGAGAGAAATAAAGAGAAATACCGTTTTTTTTTTTTATTATTATTATTATTTTTTTTTATGATGAAGTCAAGTAGAGTTGAAAGAGATGAGTTTTCAGTTGTTGCTTGAAGATTGACAGGGATCCAGCGTTCCGGATGGGGGGGGGGAAGATCATTCCACCGGCCAGGAACGGTGAAAGAGAATGTTCTGGAGAGTGATTTTGAGCCTCTCTGTGATGGTACCACGAGGCGTCGCTCACTAGCAGATCTCAGACTTCTGGAGGGGATGTAGATTCGTAATAGTGAGTGGAAGTAGGCGGGGCTTCTGGAGGGGATGTAGATTCGTAATAGTGAGTGGAAGTAGGTGGGGCTTCTGGAGGGGATGTAGATTCGTAATAGTGAGTGGAAGTAGGCGGGGCTTCTGGAGGGGATGTAGATTCGTAATAGTGAGTGGAAGTAGGCGGGGCTTCTGGAGGGGATGTAGATTCGTAATAGTGAGTGGAAGTAGGCGGGGCTTCTGGAGGGGATGTAGATTCGTAATAGTGAGTGGAAGTAGGAGGGGCTTCTGGAGGGGATGTAGATTCGTAATAGTGAGTGGAAGTAGGGGGGCTTCTGGAGGGGATGTAGATTTGTAATAGTGAGTGGAAGTAGGGGGGCTTCTGGAGGGGATGTAGATTCGTAATAGTGAGTGGAAGTAGGAGGGGCTTCTGGAGGGGATGTAGATTCGTAATAGTGAGTGGAAGTAGGAGGGGCTTCTGGAGGGGATGTAGATTCGTAATAGTGAGTGGAAGTAGGCGGGGCTTCTGGAGGGGATGTAAATTCGTTATAGTGATTGGAAGTAGGTGGGGCTTCTGGAGGGGATGTAGATTCGTAATAGTGAGTGGAAGTAGGCGGGGCTTCTGGAGGGGATGTAGATTCGTAATAGTGAGTGGAAGTAGGCGGGGCTTCTGGAGGGGATGTAGATTCGTAATAGTGAGTGGAAGTAGGCGGGGCTTCTGGAGGGGATGTAGATTCGTAATAGTGAGTGGAAGTAGGCGGGGCTTCTGGAGGGGATGTAGATTCGTAATAGTGAGTGGAAGTAGGCGGGGCTTCTGGAGGGGATGTAGATTTGTAATAGTGAGTGGAAGTATGCGGGGCTTCTGGAGGGGATGTAAATTCGTAATAGTGAGTGGAAGTAGGCGGGGCTTCTGGAGGGGATGTAGATTCGTAATAGTGAGTGGAAGTAGGCGGGTGCTGAGCCTGTGGTTGTTCTATATGCAAGCATCAGTGTCTTGAACTTGATGCGAGCTTCAACTGGTAGCCAGTGCAAGGAGACAAAGAGAGGTGTAACATGGGCTCTTTTGGGCTCGTTGAAGATGAGAATATTTCAGAATACTGAATAATTTTCAGATGAAAGTAAATTTAGCATTTAATTTGGAAATCAGGGTCCCAGAGTCTGGAGGAAGAGAGGAGAGGCACAGAATCCATGTTTCTTGAAGTTCAGTGTGAAGTTTCCACAGTCAGTGATGATTTGGGCTGCCATGTCATCTGCTGGTGTTGGTCCACTGTGTTTTCTGAAGTCCACCGTCAACGCAGCCATCTAACAGGACATTTTAGAGCACTTCATGCTTCCTTCTGCTGACAAGTTTTATGGAGATGCTGATTTCATTTTCCAGCAGGACTTGGCACCTGCCCACACTGCCAAAGGTACCAAAAACTGGTTCAATGACCATGGTGGTACTGTGCTTGATTGGCCAGCAAACTCGCCTGACCTTAACCCCATAGAAAATCTATGGTGTATTGTGAAGAGGAAGATGCGATATGCCAGAAGAGCTGAAGGCCACTATCAGAGCAACCTGGGCTCTCATACACCTGAGCAGTGCCACAGACTGATCGACTCCATGCCACGCCGCATTGCTGCAGTAATTCAGGCAAAAGGAGCCCCAACTAAGTATTGAGTGCATAGAAATGAACATACTTTTCAGAAGCCTGACATTTATGTTTAAAATATCATTTTTTATTGATCTTATATAATATAAAAAAATTTCTGAGACACTGAATTTTGGGTTTTCATTATCTGTAAGCCATAATCATCAAACTTTCAAGAAATAAAGGCTTGAAATATGTCACTCTGTGTAATGAATTTATATAATATATGGGTTTCACTTTCTGAAATGAGTGACAGAAAATATTGACTTTTTTATGATATTCAATTTTTTTGAGATGTACTTGTATATTTTACATTTACTTTATTTATAATTGTATTATAAAAAAAAATGTACGTTCTAAATGTAGGTTTGTTAGCTGTAGTGTACGGTAATAATCCTGACATACACTCTCTCTTCTTTACAGTAGACAGTTTCTTATATTAACTGTAAATGACCCAGTGTGTCTTCAGTTTCTGTGGTGTTTGAGTCTTTTCATTCCCAGCATGCAGCAGCCAGAGCGTTTCCATCTCTAAATCACGAGCCGGTCGAGTGTGTGTGTGTGTGAGGACAGCGAGCAGCTCTGTGAGCACAGACGAGGAAACGTGAGGAGAAAGACTAGCAGGAGGAGTTTTGCTGCTGTTTCAGAAATGTTTGAGTTCCCACAGGATGCAGTGGAGGAGCAGAAACCACACACACTGCTGAAAATAACCCTGATTAACCCACATCCAGCGCAGACACACCCCTCCACAACAGCCAATCCCTGCCTGCCGCTCGCTGTTGTCATGGAGACGCCGCCTCAAAAACATTTAAAGAATTCAAACAACAAATTCAAAAGTATTCCATTTATAATATTACAATATGCATTATATTAAAATAAAATAAGAATTATTAATAATAATTAACAACTAATAAAAAACTTCAACAATCATTTTTTTTGTTATTATTAATAAAATTATTGATGTATTAAAACAGTCAAACTCTAAATTAATATGCAAAAAAACCTGTTAAAATCAAGATGTAAACAGAAATGTATTTAGTGTGCAATATTATAATAGTATAATATAAAAAGTAAAACAAGTTGTTAATTATATTGTTAATTAATCATATAAATTATTATATGTTAATTAACAATATTGTGTCCTCCTCAGTAGCTGTTTGTTTCATTATTATTAATATATTACAGCAGTCAAACTAAATTAAAGTGCAAAGACAAACACAATTAAAATGTAAAACTTAATATATATTTTATATAAAATTAATATAAAATAATAAAATAATAAAAATAATAAATTATACAAAAAGGATTTTCCCCCACAAAAACAGTTCCTTTTTTAATTGAAGAACATACAGTTCTTGAAAGTTCTCAAGTCACAAAATGAATCATAGTTGATTATTTTAATACCATATTGCATAATACTCAATACTCCTAGAGTTGCTGTTAACTGATAATAAAAACATATGAACACAAGCCAATATGTTGGACATCGTGGGCCCTTCAGTCAAAAAGCTTGAGAAGCACTAGATTAAACTATTTACAAGACAGATTTTTTACTTTAATATTCTGTGTTCTGCATGTCTTAACTTATTTGTCTAGCTTGTACTAACTATGTCTTCCCTCTTCTTCTCTAATCTCTAGCGGTATTTCTCCTGCAGTGTTACCTGTGAATGTCACAGAGCTCATTAACCTCCTGCTCTTTTCATCCTAATTAATCCTTGCACTAACGCACAGCATGGGCTTCACCTTCTCTCGCTCAGCTTGTTTTGTCTCCTGAAGGAGCAGTGCAGCCATCAGGGGGACGACGCTCCTCTGCAGACGGCTCTGGAGGAAAGTAAGGGCGAGCGAGACCCGCGTTCTTCAGAGGTGAGAGAGACACTCAACACCTGCATGATCTGCTGAGCTTCTGAGCGGCTCACCGTTGATTTCCTCTCGCAGTCGGCCATGATCGATCTGGTGGATATATTCGGCCCCACGCCTGCCGTGCCGATCAGCAATGACCACTGGGACGCCCCTCCCACCTGCCCCGTGAACTCTGACCCCTGGGAGTCTGTCGGTCAGTGATGAGCGCTGTCATTGTCTATCCGTTTTAATAACAGTTGGCGATTTCTTCAACGTCATTGGATGAGACGTTAAACTGAGGTCCTGACTCTGTGGTCATTAAAAATCCCAGGATGTCCTTCGAAAAAGTGCTGCACACTGGTGGTGGTTGAGGAGATTTGAGTACCCAGAAAAGCGACAATATAAATGCAACAAATTAATTGCATATATCTTGCAGTCACAGTGCGAACACTTAGGTTTCTTTTTAAAGTTTTATTAGTCCAAGTCACAATTTCATCATTCATTCATGGGTTAATCAAGGTTATAGATGTTGATTTTTGTTTTGATTTTGCAAATCGAATCATTGCTCTTAAAAAGTAACAAAGAAAAAGTAAACGTATTCCAAAAATGAATTTTGTTTTAATGTTTTTTAGACCTTGTATTTGAGAAGCAACACACAAAAATGCTTTTCCGCAGTGCACTGAGGATGTTTTTTGATCTGGTTGTGTTGATATCGCAACATTGTTTCAACGTCTTATTTTTCATACAGATCTTGTTAAAATCTCAAAATCAATATTTTGTTAACCTTTTAAATCTATTTGCCATAAAATGTTGATTCAACAAGTTTTTATCAACATTGAAACAACAACTGACATAATTTCAACCACATTTTGAGCTCAAAACATATCAGTCACAGTGTGAATGCTTCTTTAGGTTTTATTCAAATGTAAAAAAAAATAACATTTCAACATTGATTTATTAGTGTTTTGTTAACTGATCAAAACTATTTAGCATTAAACGTTGCTTCAGTATTGTTTAAATATTTACATAAACATTGAAAAAACAACTGAGATTATTTCAACCATATTTCAAGGTAGAACATAATTATATATTTAAAAAAAATATATATATTTTATTTTTTACGCAACAGTTAGACAAAACTATTTTAAGGATTTTTTTTTGTAAGAATGTATTTTGATTTGGTTGTTTGTGTTTCAGCTGTAGTTAAGTCTAGTAACCCGGTGGCTGATAGTCCCTGGAAGGCCCGCCCTTCCTCCAGTAGCCCCGCCCACCCGTGGGGAACCCACCAATCACCTCCTGAGCCCTGGGATGCACCGCCTTCAAACTCCACCTCTAACATGGATGAAAAACTCTGGAGGAGCCCAGCGCGACCAGGTACAACACCTCATGTTAAAAACCAAAGTGAGGTTTTTTATTTGTAATTGTGACTTTTTATCTCATAAACTTGCAATTGTAATTTTTGTATTATTATTTGTGAGATGTGAACTCGCAATTGCAAGAAAAAAGGCAACATTTTTCAATTTAAATGAGTAAATATTTGTAGCCCTAGAGATCCATCTCTACATTATTTGCACTTCATTCCAGTGTTGAGTGTGAAGGACCCGTTTACCATTTCAGAGGAGGAGGGGCTTAGAGTTGAGGGGGAGGAGCCTATAGCAGAGCAGCCGGGGCCAAACCGAGTTTTCAGCCCTCGCTGTGAGAGTCCTCCAGGTCCTCATCACCCCAAACCAGACCCTCTTCACAATCGTTTTCCTCTCTGAGTCGAGCTGAAGCTCATTCACATCTCTCATTTCAGATGCCGATCAGTTCGGCGAGTTGGTGGTGGGTGTTCAAGTCAATGGACGGGGAAATGACAGTCCAGAGACCTTTGACCTCTCTCGTCTCAGGCCTTCTCTGGACGTAGTTACCCCCAGACAGTGCCGGACCCCCGAAGCGTTCCTCGGCCCCACTGCTGCCTCCCTCGTCAACCTGGATGCACTCATTCCCACCAACCCACCGGTCAAGAGCAAAAACCCCTTCCTGTCAGGTAGGAAAACATTCACACCCAGAAACGCTTATTATTTTGGGGCATTTATATTTTTCTTAAAGGTGCCATAGAATGGAAAACTGTCTTTACCTTGGCATAGCTGAATAATAAGAGCTCTGTACATGGAAATGACATACCGTGAGCCTCAAACACCATTGTTTCCTCCTTCTTACATAAAATCATAACACCGATGTGATGTTACATGTGATGGATCATTAATGTTTACGCCCCCCTACATTTGCATAAACTATACCATCCCATGTTCTAGGCCAGCCGGACCTGCACAGCCGAATCATCAATGCAGTTTTGCCAGATATTGCTAGTAAAACAAACAAAAAAATTATAAATAAATACAAATTAACCAAAAAAAGTGTCAAAAAAGTGTAAAAGACAAGTCCAAAAACGCTTATAACAGCTGGATCTGGCATCCGTGCCCTCACTCACAACTCTCTCTCAAGCCTCGTTCCTCCACCAGCGTCTCGTAGTGATCCTGTTCACACCACGGACGCTAAACATTCTTGCAATATCTCTCAAAATCTGTATCTTCGTCTGATACATGCTCAATCATATAAGGTTGAATGGTCTCTCCATCATTCACGCCGGACAGTAGAGATCTGTTTGCTGTGTGAGCTACTGAAATGAGCCGCGCTGTGAAACAGCCAATCAGAACAGAGCTCAACATTATTATTCATGACCCTTCCAAATAAGGTAATAATAGACCATTTAATTCTAGGGACAAATCCTAGGGTTGTAAATGGACATGTAAAACCCTTACCTAAGCCACATACCTTATATTTAGATATCAGAAAGCAATTTTAAATATTGTATCAATGCATTCTACGGTACCTTTAGGTAAAGCACTTACATTTCCAGTGCAAGATCACTCCTTACAATTTTACTTTTTAAATGTCTTATTTTATCAGATATATTAAATCATATTAAAAAAATATCAGCAATGAGTAAAATAGTAATTACATTTTTTTTTTTTTACAAAGTTGCTTTAATGAGAAAAACTATATTTTGTCCGTGTTTGTAAGAAAAACATTGTGTTTTTAAATGTATAAATGTGAAATGAATGCACAATACTTATTTCTTTAGTTTAGGCATGAATCTAACAAAATAATATGAGATTTATGTTAAAGCCAGTGAAAATGATTTCCCATTGGGAAAGAAGAAACCAACTAAATTTATAATAAATATATTATATGAAAAGTATTTTTGTGCAGTTTTGCTTGTCGTATATATGAAGTTTGGGATAAGTATGTTTTTTTTCTGAGAGAGAAATTAATAATGCTATATGTCAAAGAAACATTAAATTGATCAAAAGTGTCAGTAAAGACACTTATAATGCTACAGAAGATTTGTATTTCAAATAAAAGCAGTTCTTTTGAACTTCATACTCCTCTGTCAGTCGTGAAAAATGTAACGTATCACGGTTTTTCCACAAAAAAAAACAAATCAGCAGCACAACTGTTTTCGACATTGAAAATATTCATGATAGCAAAAATGTTTTTTGAGCAGCAAATCAGCATATTAAAATGATTTCTGAAGATCATGTGACACTGAAGACTGGAGTAATGATGCTGAAAATTCAGCTTTTATCACAAAAATACATTACATTTTAACAGATATTCACATAGAAAACAGCTATTTTAAATAGTAATAATATTTCACAATGTTACTTATTTGACTGTTTTTTAATCAAATAAATGCAGTCTCGGTGGGCAGAAGAGACTACAGTATAATTATATTTTGTGTCCCGTGCAGGTCTGAGCACACCGTCTCCCACAAACCCCTTCCACTGTGAGCAGCCCAGACTGACTCTGAATCAGATGCGTCCTCACTCCACGTCACCGCTGCCAGCTCACGCTCTGTCCTTCAGCGCCTCCTTCCCTCTGCCTATCCTGCAGCAGAAGCCCCAGACTCTGCCCTCGTCCTTCACACAGCCACCCCACGGCCTGCTGGACCTGCCCAGCAACCTACCACAGCCGCTGCTGCCCCTCACACCCTCCACCCGACAAACACAGCACCCCGGCCAAAGCCACAACCCCTTCCTCTGAGGAACCGCACTTCCTCTGAAGCCATACTGAAACTGGATTACAGCAATTCGGTTTCAGTGTCAACTGACTGAAGAGCTGACCTAAAGCCACAAGAATTGGAAACGGTGACTGGAACCGGATTATAGTGATCCGGTTTCAGTGTGAACAGACTGAAGAGCTGATTTCAAACCAAAAGAATGGCAAACAAAGACTGGAACTGGATTATAGTGATTTGGTTTCAGAGTGAACAGACTGAACAACTGATTTAAAGCCTAAAGAAAGAGAAATGGATACTGAAACTGAATTACAGCAATTTGTTTTCAGTGTGAACATACTGAAGAGCTAATCTAAAGCCAAAAGAATGAGAAATGGAGGCTGAGAGTAGATTATAGTGATCTGGTTTCAGTGTGAACAGTCCGAAGAGCTGATTTAAAGGTGGGGTAAGTGATTTCTGGTAGCTAATGGTGATATTTGAAATCACCAAAACAAACATGCCCCTACCCCAAAAAGGTCTCGCCCCTATTTTGATAGCTCTGCCCCACACATATGTATGCAACCCAGGAAACGTTTAGTTCTGTGAAACAAAGCAAAACCAATGTTACTCACCTATCGAGAAGAAACTAAGCAACCTCGGTGTCCAATCGCAGGCCTTCCCGCTCTTTGAATTCTCTCTCTTTGCATCATGAGTAGACATGTCCCTTACTGCTGATTGGCCACAGGTTTGTTTTGGTACTGGGCCCGACTCAATTTTCTAAAGCGTTTTTGAAAAAATACATACCCCTCCTTTAAAGCCTAAAGAAAGAGAAATGGATACTGAAACTGGATTACAGCAATTCGGTTTTAGTGTGAATAGACTGAAGAGTTTATTTAAAGCCAACAGAATGAGAAATTGAGACTGAAACTGTATTACTGCAATTCAGTTTCTTTGTGAATAGACTGAAGAGCTAATCTAAAGGCAAAATAATAAGAAATGGAGACTGAAACTAGATTATAGTGATTTGGTTTCAGTGTAAATAGACTGAAAAACTGATTTAAAGCCTAAAGAATGAGAAATGGATACTAAAACTGGATTACAGCTATTTTGTTTCAATGTGAACAGACTGAAAAGTTTATTTAAAAACAAAAGAATGAGAAATTGAGACTGAAACTGTATTAAAGCAATTCGGTTTCAGTGTGAACAGACTAAAGAGCTGATTTAAAGCCAAAAGAACTGAAAACGGAGACTGGAACTGGATTATAGTGAGTGATTCAGTTTCAGTGTGAAGGGACCGAATAGCTGATCTGAAGCCTGTTTTTAGTGAAAGTGCTTTTCCAATACGATGATACACATTTAATGCTGGTTGACTTTATTAATTTACGTGCGTGCATCTGTATTCTGCGTGATAATAGCTCAGTCTGGTTTATCACATTTATATTGAGCTTAAATTCAACATGAAATCAAAACTGACTCTGTTTACTTTACTAACACACAATCCTGGTTTTATTGTGCACTTATTATGTCATCAATGCATTTTATTTTAAAAACTTTTGGTCATGATTAAAATACAATAACATGCTCTGACCCCCCCAAAAAAATCAATTTGGGGTTTTCAATCTTTTAAATGCCACAGACCACAACAATTATAATCATCCTCATTTAAGAGAACCCCATTATACATTTTTAAATACAGTTTTTCTGTAAACTTTTCCAAACTTTTCCAAACCTCTCTTACGGTCCCCTGGGGAAAACGAAATAATCTTAACTGATAGACAAATAGTTACCTGAGCATTCTTAATACTACTAATGTAGGTAGTTTTTCACAAATAGGTACCATAGTAACTTAATGCTGGCTAATATTATGCAAATGACAGCAATAATAGCCATTCTGGTATGCAACGTCCACTTTCTATCATCTACTCAAATCCCGATGGATAAAATCCAAACTGAATATCCAGAAATAGAGCTCATTATGGGTCGTGAACGGCATTTTATGTTGACTTTATGACGTTGGCTCGATGCTTTGCTCTTCTACTGCACAGGATCAGCATGCTGCTAATGAACTTACGGAGGGGTTAAATGTCAATAATTCAGTCAAAAACACCCTACGATGTCTAAATGGGGTACATATCAGGAACACAACAGAACTAATGAATCTCCACCAGGAACAAACTCACCGTCCTCCCCTCGTTCCTCAAACATCTCCTTCCTCGTTTCCTTTCCGTTGCCTTCAATCGATGGATCCCGCTTGATGAGATCCGGCACTGATTGTAACCGAGCTCCTCCACGTGCCTGTCTCGCCGACAGTCCCACAATGCACTGGGGCTGGCGCCTCACTTCCTGTTCGGATCTCAGGAGTGCTGCCCACAGGAACCTACATAGCCAATTAAAACTCACTGACGCCGGGACGTGTTTCATAATCGCTACGGACTCAATATAAGTAAATGCTGAATTATCTGATGCTGTTATTTCCTCCACTCAGAAAAGTGATTGAAGAACAAGTACCAGGTTTACTGTTAATCACTGTTTATTGAGTACGCCATCCAGTTTGTCCTTGTAAAGGAGAACCAGGTTAATCGTTTAATCTACTACGAGTTAAATGGTGTATATTAAAGACACTAATAAATGAATGTTATTCACTTTTAACACTATTGTTTCCCCTCAGCTCTCATATGTGCATCATGCGTCCAGCAGAGGGATTATGACTGTGGGATTATGGATTATGAATATCGATCAACATTTCAGTGATGCACAATATAAATAAAGGAGTATGATATTTAGATATTTAAAGTTGCCTTTTTACTATCTGTGATAAATTATATCGCATTGGATGTGATTCTAATCAAAACAATGCATGCGAGATGAGAATTACTTATTTATTTCCACTAACCTCATTCTTTTAACACTGTCACTGCATCTGAAATCCAATACTTCCCTGTTATGTCTGAATTCGAGAAAGAGTAGATGAAAGTACCTGGGTGACCTACTACTTCTGAGATTCTGAAGTGTGCGTTTGATGGACCATTTACCATCCAAACGAGGCTGTAACGGATGAAGGAAGGTCTTACGACATTAGGATGAGTACATTTACACATTTAGCAGACACTTTTATCCAAAGCGACTTACAGTGCATTCAGGTTATGCATTTGTTTTGTCAGTATGTGTGTTCCCTGGGAATCGAACCCACAACCTTTGCGCTGCTAATGCAATGCTCTACCACTGAGCCACAGGAACAATTAATTAATGAGTAATTAATGAGAGTTTTCATTTTTGGGTGAACTAACCTTTAAGTAGTCAAATGGAATTTGCTGGTTTTTACTATACCAATTATATGCTGTTTTTTAAATTACAGATGTTCAGCTGATTGAAACGTTTTCCCAGAGGAAAAAAAAATGATTTTAAGTTGACATAACTTCATAAAACTGCTTAGGAAGTCGTTGTGAGGTGACGGTCTCCTTCAGCCTCGTTTTCATCCGCGTTACATTCCATTGCTTTTGAAGTTGATTAAAGTCCATTGTCTGCGAATGTTTCATTATTTAATTTTTTTGTGGATATATTCACATATTCTTTTTTATTTTACCATGGTGAATAAGTGGCTTCTTAATGACCAATTTGAAAGTGCCTTTCTACTTCCACTTGAGGGTATTTTTTCTGCATAAATAAAAAATTTCAATGCAGGATGGTAAACAAATGAAAATAAACAAACGCAATAATAATATAGTAAATAATTGTAAATCAAATAAAAATTTGTGTAAAAACTGCACATCTTGCTCTTGAAGGGTTCACCCCAAAATGAATATTGTGTCATTAATCACTCATCCTCATGTCATTCCAAACCCATAAAAGCTTAATTTGTCTTCAGAACACAATTTAAGATATTTTTGTATTAATTCTGAGCGCTCTCTGACCCTCCATAGACGGCAATGTAAAAAACACGATCAAGGTTTCTGGACGTTGATTGTGTTTATTACATTGCTGTCTATGGGAGGATCAGAGAACTGTCGGAATGCATCAAAAATATCTTAAATTGTGTTCTGAAGACAAACAAAGCTTTTACGGGTTTGTGATTAATGACAAAATGTTTATTTTGGAGTGGACTAGCCCTTTAACTTAATAAGCAGCCATAGTGTAAAAGCCTTCAGTGAGTCATTCTGATCTGTTAGCTCTGTGTCTGACTGTGTGTGTGTGTGTGTGTGGTGTGCGCGTGCGCGTGCGTGTGTGTGTGTGTGTGTGTGTGTGTGTGTGTGAGAGAGAGAGAGAGAGGTTTAACGGTCTCACTGAAGTCGCATGTCTGAACCTGCAGATTTTTACTGTATAGCTGCAGTTTTATAGCGGTTTATCAGGTTTCAGATGCACCTGCTTCACTCAAATGTGCGCCGCTGGCATAAACAGACTTGCATTCGTGTGCAGATCTTGCTGAAGTTACGGCCTGTGTTTAAATGTCTTCGAACAGTATGACTGAAGCGTTCATGAATGCAAAAAGAGTCATTTCAGACCAGTTCGACCATTTTTATTTTGCATGTAAGAAAACCTCAAAACAATGCAAGGAAAAAATAACAGTAGAAAAGTATAAATAAATATGATTCTGTGCTTCACATGATAAGAGCTGGGTTTCCCTGAAATATTTACACTTAATTGGTTATAGTCTGGATTTATTTGAGTTTTTTGTGTCGATTATCTGACATTAACGGCAGATTCTCTTCCTCAGGTTGTGTTTGCTTTGCCTGCTCGTCTGTTTTCTCTTCAGGTTGTGTTTTCTGTGTGTTTTTGTCCGTGTTTGATGTGGAATATTTGATGAGGGGGCGGAGACTTCTGTAGAGTCAGCAGAAGGGGCGGAGTCTTCTACACCTGGTTTCACATCTGGAGCTGGTTTAGAGTCAGTGGAAGCTGCTTCACTCACATCAGGTGCTGGACTTGGGACTGAGGTCAGAAGCTTTGTTTCTTGCTCCTGACAGACACTTGAATCAGAGTACCTGGTGTTTCTGCTCAGGTTTGGACCGCCGGACTGAGCCAGCTGACAGAGAGCGAATGCGGCTGTTCTCTCTACAGGTAAATGATCGTCCTCCTGTGATGTCACTGTACCCACAATCCCCTCATTCATCAGGCCTCTGGGCGATTGGGTGTCTGATCGAGTCGTCATAGACAGATTCAGAGGACTGTCTGTCCTGGAGAGGTTGAGAGGAACCAAAGTATCCTCATCAAATATTCCCCCTCTCTCTATCTCTCTGGATGCAGGTGATGCCCTGTGCACAGAAGCAAGTCATTAGTAAAAAATATGTCTTTCTTTTTTTTTACTATTTTGCTTTTTAAACTATTACATTTTTATGTATTCATTTAATTTAATTCTGACCTCTCTGGGAGACTCCTGTCCTCTTGTGCTCGTGTGGCCCCGCCCCTCTCTTCTGATTGGCTGGCTGGTGCTGCACCCCTCTCATCCGGTGTCTGCTGGGAATTGTGAGAAGGGTCTGGTCTGTCAGGTGATCCGGCAGTGGAGCATCCCGCCTGCGGACTCACCTGAACCTCCTTCAGATTCACGACGAGCGCATACGGATCATACGCAGAGCACGCGTCCATCACAGAGTACGAGGAGGGAAGCGCTTGCGCCGGCGGACCGTAGCTATGAGCCGGGATCGTGTAATAGTACCTGAAATGCTCCTCCATCGGGAACAACATCTGAGGACACAGTCCGAGGACGTATGGCTCGTAGATGTATGGTTGATAGTGAGGATGCAGCGGGAGAAAACCTGTAGGAGCGGTGTGGGGATGATAGGAGAAACCCTCCGCTCTCTCCTGCAGACGCGGCTCGTTCTGGAGAGCGGCGGCAGGCCTCCAGACCGACCCAGGCCCGTGAGGACAGAGCACCTCGGCTTGCACACAGGAGATGAGGTTTCCTCACAGACGTCTGGAGACGGAGCTGGAAGATGTGAGGGATCAGGGCTCGAGCGCTCGTTTGTATCCTCCTGCGCTGAGCCGCCGCGGCCGGAGCTGATGGAGACGGAGACATGGCACAGGTTGTACTTCATGTGGTTGAACAGGTGTGATTTCTGGTTACAGGTGAAGGGACACTGGAAGCACTGGTATCTGAAGGGCTTGCCCAGCGGACGAGGGACGTAGTGAGGCTTCTTCGGTTTGCGCTCTTTCTCGGGGATGTTCATCGTGACGGAGAGAGCACAGAACTGGCTGCTGGAGGATAATACTGTGATTGTGGTTAAGGATGATGGTTGACTCTTTCCATCCAGAAACACATCAATTATCCTATAAAGAGAAGAATGACACATTTAATCATTGGACACTCAAAAGGATAGTTCACCCAAAAATGAAAATGATGTCATTAATTACTAGAGCTGGGACAATTCATCGATGCACTGCGAATCGAGAAATTATTCAGTATCAATTCTGAGATTTTCCCAATGCATCGCGATTCCTCTGGAATCGATTCTGAGCGTAGTTTTGAACAGCAGATGGCGCCGCATGCTTCAGAAACAGCCGTACTCTGCTTGTTTCCTAATCCTTACACATAATTGAACCTAAAATAATCATTCATAAAATTATAAAAGATTGAAGTGAATTACAAGGGTGTTCACAGTGGGCTGTGTTTACATTAATCTTGCGTCATAGAAGCATTCTGAGCAGAGGTGAAATTACGCTCTTCCTCGTGAGCATTTGAGTGTGCGGGTAAAAACTAGATTAGAGCGCCCTCGAATCGATTCCAGAGGAATAGCGATGCATTCTGAAAATCTCAGAACCGATGCAAAATTGATCCAGAATCGACCCAGAATCGATGTATCGTCCCAGCCCTATTAATTACTCACCCTAATGTCGTTCCAAACCCGTAACAGCTTTTTTTCGGAACACAAATTAAGATATTTTTGATGCCTTCTGACTGACCCTCCCATATACAGCTAGGATATTACAACGAGAAATGCAGAGAAACGGAGGAAGGAGATCGGTAAAACAATCCATGTGACATCTGGGGTTCAACTGTAATTTTACGAAGCTACGAGAATATGTTCGTGAGCAAAGAAAACAATAATAACATAATTTATTAAACAATTCTTGTCCCCGAGTTACCGTCTTCTGCCATTGTGGAAAATCAGCGTTGTTTACATTCAGCATCCTCGCACTGTCTACTGAACGTAAACAACGCTGTTTAGAAGAATTGCTGAATACATTTTTATTTTTGTTTTCTTTGCGCACTAAAAGTATTCTCGTAGCTTCGTAAAATTACGGTTAAACCATGATGTCACATGGACTATTTTACCGATCTCCTTGCTACGTTTCTCTGCGTTTCTCGTTGCTGTCTATGGGAGGGTCAGTCGGAATGCATCAAAAATATCTTAAATTGTGTTCTGAAAAAAAAAGCTGTTACGGGTTTGGAACGACATGAAGGTGAGTGATTAATGACATCATTTTCATTTTGGGGTGAACTAATCCTTCAAATGCAAGACGTGAGTTTTTACACTTATTTTTATTTTATTTACAATTATTTACTATATTATTATTGTGTTTGTTTATTTTTGTATCATCCTGCTTTGATTTGTTTTATTTATGCAGAAAATATATATGTTTTGCTTTCTAAATATTTATTTTAATCATAAGAGATTCTGTGTTGAATCTTTATGTGAGGGAAACACCTTTGCTCACCGTAAAAGTGGTGTACATCCAAAAACTTTTCTTTTTTTAACGAAGTCTCTTCTGTTCATCAAGGCTGCATTTATTTGATCAAAAATGCAGTAAAATAGTGAAATATTATTAAAATCCAAAAGTACTGTTCTCTAAGTGAATATCTGATAAACTGTCATTTATTCCCGTGATCAAAGCTGTATTTTCAGCAATGATGGAGTAAAGATACTCCAGTCTTCAGTGTCACATGATCTTCAGAAATCATAAGAAACATTTCTGATTATTATCAATGTTGAAAACAGTTGTGCTGCTTCGTGTTTTTGTGGAAACCGTGACGCGTTTGATTTTTCAGGATTCTTTGATGAATATAAAGTTCAAAAGAACAGCATTTATTTGAAATAGAAATATTATGTAACATTATACAGTACATGTCTTTACTATCACTTTCCGCCAATTTATTGCATCCTTGCTGAATAAAAGCATCTCACACTTTATATATTCACAAAAACATTTAATATACACAAGCTTTGATCAGGATGACCCAGATGTGCTCTACTAAATCATCCCTGATGTGCTTTTGCTTCAGCGGCTCATTTGAATAATAGCTGTCCTGTCTTTAAAGTTCAGTCTGGTGTTTGAATAAACACTAAAGCAGTCGTAAAACTCTAGCCTGAGGTGATGAGTCTGAATCAACGCAGCGCTATATGGAAATTATCATGCTAGTCATGCTCATTTGCATCCAGACACTCAACAGCGGCCATCTGTCTGACCAACAGGACGTTTTATTGTACTTTTCCATCTAATCTTTCCTCGTTGTCCTCGTTCAGAGCAGACTTGGTCGTGTTCTGGTCGTGTGTCGCAGCACCTGATTCCTCAGGTCGCGTCGCGTCAGTCTCAGATCCCTGTTTTACACCAAACTACTTCTGCTACAGCTTAAATATACAACTATGTAGTTCAGTTCAGTACAAGTTTATTTATAAAGCACATTTAACAATGTCCTCAAACTCACACACAAACAAGACACATAGGCTACAATAAAAATGTCACAATGTCTCAGCTCAACTCAAAATAAAAGCCAAGGAATGCAGGTGTGTCTTAAGTATAAGAATTAAATTATTAAATTAGGTGCCACCGCTGAAACAAGCTCGGTCACCTTTGTTTTTTAACCTGGCTCTCGGAGCACCTGATTGGACGACCTCTGTGCTTTAACAGGAGTGTGGACATGTAAAAGCTCTGATAAATAAGCAGGTGCCAACCCATTTAAAATATTAAAAACAATCAATAATATCTTGAAATCAATCCTGAAGTGGACGTGAAGCTAAGACTGGGGTAATATGATCATGCTTTTTAGACCTAGTTAAAGAGATGAAGAGTTGAAGAGATGTCTGATCCAAACCAACAAATAAAGGGTTACAGAAGTCTAGTCTGGATGTTATAAAAGCATGAATTACACTCCTTCAAACTCATTACGCGGCAGGTAGAGCTTGACTTTAGCCATCAGTCTCAGTTGAAAGAAACTGGCTTTTACAACAGAATCTGTTTTACTAATTTAAAAGCACTGTCGAAATTCACACCGAGATACTTAGTAAATGGACGAACATACAATCCTAAATTACTGAGGTCATCTACACAAGCACTTAAATTCCCAGGATGACCAAACACAACAATCTCAGTCTTATTTTCATTAAGACAAAGAAAGTTCTGATCCAGACATGTTTTCAAATCTCAAGTTCAAGTTCAAGTTCAAGTTGAGCTTTATTGTCATTCCACTACATGTGTGGACATATAGTGGGACGAGATGTCGTGCCTCACAGGATCACGGTGCTACATAAATACAGATATACAACACGAAGTAAAACAGTATAAACCTATACACAAACTAACCTACTGTCAGCTTTGACTATACATATGCTATATATAAAAGTGGTTACCTATACATAAACTAAAAAACAAGAAACTAAAAATACAAACTGTACAAAAAAAACAAACTGTACAACTGTGCAGATGACTTCAAATACTGTACATGTGCAAAAGAGAGACATTCAAGCAGCTGGCTGGGGAACAGTGTAAGGTGATTTGTGGTGCATGAGCCAGTAAACATACATACATTTCAGTCGTATATTACAGTCAGTCTTTTGTGGGATTTGGACACACAATGGTGTGTGAAAGTGTCTAGTGCATGTGTGTGTTTGCTACAGGTGTTGCTACAGGTGGCTTGTGCAGGCCCGCTCACCTGAATTCCACAGAGATAAAAGTTTAACAGTTTTTTCCTGAGATGTGGTAAGGTGGGGGGGGGGGGGGGGGTGTTGTTTGGGGTTTCAGAGAGGGGCGGTGTGATGTGAGTCAGGGCTCTCACAGCCTGGGGGAAAAAGCTGTTGAGCAGTCTGGCGGAGCGGGCTCTGATACTCCGGTACCGTACCTGAGGGTAGGAGCTGGAAGAGACTGTGGGAGGGTGGGTGGGGTCCTCCACGATACTTTTTGCTTTGCTGGAGCATCGTGTAAGGAAAATGTCCAGGATGGAGGGGAGAGGGGCACCAATGATTTTTGCAGCGGTGTTCACTGTCCGCTGGAGGGTCTTGCGGTCTGCTGCACAGCAGTTTCCGTACCAGACAGTGATGCAGCTGGTCAGCACGCTCTCAATGGTACCCCTGTAGAAGGTGGTGAGGATGGGTGGAGGGAGGCTTGCTCTTTTCAGCCGGCGGAGAAAGTGTAGGCGCTGTTGTGAGAGAAATCTCTCAGGCAATTAAGTAATTACAAAAATTAAGCTTTGACATTTGGTTTGACAGGCTAATAAATGTGTACATCATCAGCATAACAATGGAAGGAAATATTGTGTTCCTTAAAAATATACCCCAAGAGCAGCATACACAGAAAACAACATAGGGTCCAATATTGACCCTTGGGGGACGCCACAAGAAAAAGGGCCAGCGGATGAAGAATATTCACCAAGGTGAACAGAAAAACTTCTGTCTGTCAAATGTATTTACACGAGTACATGTGTTTTTCAAAATAGCATAAACAATTACTCTGATAATAATAAGGGTTTGCCACGTAAATTTAATTTAGGCTACGCCAATTTGTAGTTACTGCTGTAAAATCATGATAATAAGGGATCTACATCAAAACTCTTTGTCAATTTATTTATTTGTTATTCAAGTTATAGTTCCACTAGCTGTTATTAGAAACACACAAAAACAATATTCATGTCTAAAATAGCTTTATTATTATTATTCTTAGAATTAGAGAATGTTTTACAAGGATCTAACATTTCAGTTTTTCTGTTTAAAAACATTTCCGTTTTTCTGTTCAGGGTGTTAGCCTAGTTTCTTTGCGACTATGAAATATAGCAACTCTAAGTTTCAGATAATTATTTTACCCCCCCCCCCCCCCCCCCCCCCATTAGACTTTAGCAGGTAATTCTTGATTTTATTTATTTTTGAATTGTTATCTTATTGCCGGTTAAAAAGCACCTGCGAGGATTGGTTTCGCTGAGTCAGGCTGTAATTAAACCACATCTGTTTTATTTACTGCCCTTGTTTTACACCTAATACATGTTCAGGAGTTGAGTTTGTTGTATGGATGTTATTCCTACCTTTGTCTGCGTTGCTGTGCTCGGCTCTGTGCTGGTGCTGTGACAGGTGTCTGGGACAAGTGAGGTGTAGCTCTTAACTCCTCTGAGGAGCTCACCTGTTTGACTGGCTCTACCTGTCCGCTGAGGTCACGTGTGAAGGGCCCCGAGGACACGACAACATTCACACGCTTCGAGATACATCGTGTTTAAATATGCAAATAAGATGTCCTTTACAGCTATAAAGTATACTATTTGAGAAGCTGCAAACTCCATGTGCAAAAGTCTCCATTGCTGACAAAGAGATATGATTAAGATTTGTATCTCAAACAATCATATTTTAATAGAAGTGAACAGAGATGCTGTGTGTTTGGCGTGTTGTCAGGCTGGCATGACCAGAATGCGGCTGATCGATGTGTTTCTCTGTCCGGAGGACACAGACATCTCAGCACAACCTCAGGTGCTGTTCGGTGCATGTACAGGCGTGTGTGTGTGTGTGTGTGTGTGTGTGTGTGTCGTGTGTGTGTGTGTGTGTGTGTGTTTGTGTGTGTGTGTGTGTGTGTGTGTGTGTGTGTGTGTGTGTGTGTCGTGTGTGTGTGTGTGTGTCGTGTGTGTGTGTTGTGTGTGTGTGTGTGTGTGTGTGTGTGTGTGTGTGTGTGTGTGTGTGTGTGTGTGTGTGTGTGTGTCGCGTGTGCGTGTGCGTGTGGTGTGGTGTGCTGTGCCTGTGCCTGTGTGTGTGTGTTGTGTTGTGTGTGTGTGTGTGTGTGTGTGTGTGTGTGTGTGTGTGTGTGTGTCTGTGTCTGTGTGTGTGTGTGTGTGTGTGTTGTGTCTGTGTGTGTGTGTGTGTGTGTGTGTGTGTGTGTGTGTGTGTCTGTGTGTGTGTGTGTGTGTTGTGTTGTGTTGTGTGTGTGTGTGTGTGTGTGTGTGTGTGTGTGTGTGTGTGTGTGTGTGTGGTGTGTGTGTGGTGTGTGTGTGTGTGTGTGTGTGTGCGTGTCGCGTGTTCTCTGTGTGTGTGATGGAGGGTTTGAGGTGTATCAGTGTGACTGAATCAGCAGGTGTAGATGTCTAGTTCGTCACACTTTCACTCTGTAAACAGGAGCCGTGGACAGATGCAGGCAGGTCTGCGCAGGTGAGCGGCTCAACAGGTCCTGAGCACAGCAGAGATGGATTATTGCTTGCAATAATGTCTCCAATAAAAAAATTAAACACACACACACAGCGCCCTCCATCAGTAATGACAAAATTGCTTATATAACATAATAATATTTATATAAGTGTATTAGTATTTAATTCTATTCATTGCTTTTGAATTTATTTGTTTTTGTTTAACTTTTTTTATTAAATAATGCCTCTAAAAAGTAGTATGTAATTCATATTTACATAAACGATATAGATTTTATTACATTTATTTTATTAATTATCTTGAGCCATCTTTATTTATTTTATTTAGGCAATACTATATTACTTATTTATTCATTTGTAAATTAATTCATTATTTGTACTAATATCATTTTTATATATTTGTTCAACAAACACACACACAATTGTTTTTCTCAAATCATTTTTTTTCTCAGGCTGCTATTTTATGTTAAGTTATTTAACTTTAATGACAATGAAAAAAACTATTGTATTATGTATTTTATATTTTTTTATTGTTAGTATTTAGTGATTTGTTTTAATTATGTCTTAAATTATATGTATCTGTTTATTTAAATTGTTGATATTTGTTATTATTCGTTGTTTTGAGTAATTGCTGTAGTAATACTGTATTATTTTGACAGTAATAACTTGTCGATAGCGTCACTTGAGACGTTGCGTCCTCCTCCGTCCAATCAGAGCTGCGCTCGCTGAGTGACAGCCGTTCGGTCGAAGCAAATGCACGTCCGCGTTTTCCCTCGTCCAATCATCTCCTCAGCTCCCGCCCTCAAGCAGAAGTGATCTGTGCGCCTGCGCTCATCGGCACACGTGCGCGGAAACACAGAAGAAGCCAAACACAGGCGATTTCAGCGCATATTTAACACTTCGAGAGCGCGGTGAGCTCTGTGTGAAGAGGATCTCTGCTGCACGCGCGTGTGTGTGTGTGTGTGTGTGTGTGTGTGTGTGTGTGTGTGTGTGAGAGATGAGCGACACACACCCCGGGTCCGCGTCTCGTGAGCGCACTGGAGCAGCAGAGGGCGCCAGCGCCGTGGTGGTGAGCTCAACCAAGCACAGAGTGAACCTTAAACACAATATATGAAAATAACTGACACTTTGTTGCTCTCATGATATGTTAGTGGACAATGTCAACACTTGTGGTTAATAATGCTAATACATGATTTAGAATTATGGTAAATCTATTCTATTGTGTCGTTCTCTGTTCTACTCTATTCTGTTGTGCTGGTATTCTTTTCTGTTGTACTGTATTCTGGTGTACACTACTCTATTCTATTCAGTGATGTGCTCTATTCTATTCTGTTGTGCCATGTTCTGCTCTGTTGTACTTCTGTTATGTTGTATTCCATTCTGTTCTGTTCTGTTCCTTTCTGCTGTGTTGATATTTTGTTCATTGTACTCTGTTCTATTTGATTTCCATTGTGCTCTATTCTATTATGTCAGCTCTATTCTGTTCTATTGTATTCTGTGCTTTAATACTCTATTCTATTATGATATATTATGCTATTTTGTTGTGCTCTATTTACTATAGTCTGTTTATTTTCTGTGGTTCTCTATTCTGTTTCTATTCTATTTCATTGCACTGTATTCTGTTCCATTCTGTTGTGTTGATATTCAAGTTACATGCATTCTATTCCATTCTATTCAATTGAATTGCACACTGTTCTGTTGTATTTGTTGCAATGCATTTTATTTCACCAAACTTTGTTTTGTTTAATTTCTGTATTGTGCTATGTTTTGTTTATTCTATTCAATGTGCTGTCATTGAGTTCTGTTCTATTCAATTCCATTCTACTCTGTACTATTTTATTTTGTGCTCTGTTCTATTTGCTTTAGTTCGCGCTATTCTGTTTGTTGTATTCTGTTGCAGTGTATTTTATTTCACTGCACTTTGTTCTGTTTTATTTTTCTATTGTGTTCTGTTCTGTCTCTTCTATTCCATTTTGCTCTATTCTATTCTATTCTATTCTATTCTATTCTATTCTGTAGTTCTCTATTCTAATCTGTTTTGTTGTTCAGTCAGTGATCATGCCCGTGTTTAATGCGTCTGATTGGCTGGACGAGTGTCTGCAGTCCATACTGGAGCAGGATTTCCCGAACCGAACGGAGCTCTCCGTGTACGACGACGGCAGTACGGTACACACACTCTCACACACACACACACGACATCACACTACACACGCACACCATTCACACGCAGTACACATCACACCATACTTTTCATCATACACGCACACACACACACACGCACGCATGCACTCACCATACTCACTCATCACAACAGTCACACTTCACACCACACACCACACACTCATCACTCACACCACGCATCACGTCACACACCACTACACACTCAACACACACACAACACACCATACACACACACACACACACACACACACACTACACACACCACACACACACATACAACACACACTAACACACCACTCACACACACACACACACACCACACACACACACACACACACACAACTCACTCACCACACACTCACACACACACACACACACAACCACACACATCACACACACACACACACACACACACACACACCATACACACTCACACACTACACACACACCATACACACACACACACACCATACTCACAACACACACACACACACACACATACACACACACACACACACACACACTACACACACTCACACATACACACACACACACACACACACACACACACACACAACCACACACACACACACACACACACACACACACCATACACACACACACACACACAACAACACACACACACAAGTCACACATACACACACACCATACACACACACACACACACTCACTCACACACACACACACACATCTGATTTCCACTTTTTACTGGACTTCACTCACCACTCACACGTCAATCTTACTACTATCACACACACACACACACCACACACTCACCTATCACCTAAACCACACACACACAGACACACTCACTCATACTACACTCTCACACAACATCACTTATCACTTTACTAACTGTCACTCACTGGACCACAACACACCAGTCCCATCACGACACACTTCTGATATCCATCTACTGGACATTTTCACCCACTAACTCAGTCACTCACCACACACACACACACACACACTAACTAACACACTCACACATGCACACACACTAACACACACTCTTACACATACACACACACACACACACACACCATACACTACGCATACACACTCTCACACATGCAAACACACACACCATACACTACACATGCACACTCACACACACTAACACATACCATACACTACACATACACACTCTCACACATGCAAACACACACACCATACACTACACATGCACACACAAACACTACACTGTCTCATACTGAATATGAATATCAGTCTGGTTAATAAGACACAATCTCATGTGTGTGTGTGTGTCAGGATAACTCCCGAGAGCTGCTGGAGAGATGGAGGCAGAGGTTCGAGGCCAGAGGTCTTCCCATGCTGATCTCAGGCCACAGCTCATCCAGCCCACGCGGAGGTGTGTGTGTGTGTGTGTTCCTGTCTTCACATTCACCCGGTTATCATGACACACATGTGTGCAGCTCACGCGACGTTAAACAGACACACACACTCTGTCCGTGCACTTCAGGAATCAGAAGAAGTTTATTATCAGTGTTTAGCTGCTTTCGGGAGCTCAAAGTCTCCGCGTGTTCAGCATACCGAGCTTTCAGCATCACACACACACACACACACACACACACACACACACTGAGATCTGTGTGAGAGAGCGCAGGCCGCCATAACCGGATTAACTCAACTAATGTAGCCGATCTTGCACAGAAACAGGCGTGTGTGTGTTAATGCTGACAGAGATGTGTGTGTGTGTGTGTGTGTGTGTGTGTGTGTTTATTGGCTCCAAAGATAAATTGATAAGAAGAACAGTGTCAGCATCTGTATGTAATATGTAGTCTCAGACGGACCGTTGGCTAAACGTCTGATGCATACGGCACACGTATCTGGACACACTCCAGGAGTGTCGAAGTCATCGTCGGATTGGTTCAATTATTCAGGATTTCCGGGAAACGTGTGTGTCGTGATGCCGTGACCCCCCCCAATGAAAGAAGAAAGCCATCATGTCTATAAATGTGATGACGAGTGCTTATCAGGATCAACTAAACGCTGGATTTTAAAGTTCCCGGCATAGAATCTGTAAAATACGCCAGAGAGTTTCACACACCGGTCTGCTATTGTGCCGACATTTCCACAACCCCAAACATGACACGAAACGTGATTCGTCTGCTTTACCTGTCAGTCATATGACCTCTTCAGAGTGCCCATACCTTCAGCCGTCAGTATGCTAATATATGGCCTACTTGGTTGATAATATTAATAATAATAAAAAATCCCTGTCATTTTTAGGTGAGGCTCCAGGCCACATTTCTTCCCAAAGTCAGAAGGGCAAAAAATATATTTTGCATGAAGAAAACAAAGCCTTTTATGTTTATTATTACCAATACTTTATTATTCTTAATAATAATTATTATTATTGCAATACGGTGTTTTTAAACCAGCATAAAATGAAGGAAATTAAATAAATACTGGCCAAAAATCAAAATGCTTGAAAAAGTATTTCACCTATAGTTTATATATTTATATCGTAAAGAGATCTGGAGTGAGATCTGTGCTTCATAATCAAGAAAATAATATTGCACTGCAAAAATATTGGCTTCATTTTCTTAAAGCAGACTGTGCTACGTCCGAACTGACTGCACTGTACTTTATGTATAATAATGTTCTATTCTTAACTGTTTTTAATTAACTTTAAATCTATTTTATATAATTTTCCTTGTTTTTTTTGCCGTGATTATTAATGACTATTTCACTTCCTTTTATGTAACGCACTTTGAATTATAATAAACTATATAAATAAACTTGCCTATAAAGTAATATTTTGAATGTGAGGTTCATATATTAGAGATGAGATGTACATATTAGAAGTGTTTAGTAAATCATTATTTACATGCAGACATTATATGTGTGTGTATGTATACATTAGATTGATCAAGAAGCAATTGAATCATCTCATCTGTGTAATTTTGCTTGTTTTAGTGGGATTTGCTAAAAACCAGGCGGTGCGTCAGAGCTCCGGACGATTCCTCTGCTTCCAGGACGCGGTGAGTGTGTGTGTGTGTGTGTGACATGTACCACCTGTGAGTGTAAATACACTCCTAATGACGGTGTGTGTTTGACAGAGCTGTCAGAGGAGCTCGATGAATGACTAAAGCGTGTGTGAGGAGGTTAAACATGTTCATATATGCATGTAAATCCAGCTTTTGGTTGTGTTTCATGTAGACGGAGAGCCGATGAGTCACTCTGATACTCAATACAGAAACACATGCTTCAGATTGAGTGTGTGTGTGTGTGTGTGTGTGTGTGTGTGTGTGTGTGTGTGGTGTGTGTGTGTGTGTGTGTGTAGTGTGTGAGTCCCCTGCGGTGTGTGAAATTCACACACAACGGAGGCTCTCCATTGACTTGTGTTGTTTTTGTGCTGCGTTTGCTGGCAGCACAGTTCACACTGATGATAAAACCAAACATATACTCTTGATTTAGTGTGGTAATGTTCAGCATGTGCCCTCGCAGTGATGTTGTGTAATCAGATCTGTGATCGTGAAGCTGATGTGTCTCTCCTGCGGAGCCGCTGGAGCCGATCGCGTCCAGCTCTGTCGCAAGAAAGAGCGTGAGAGCGAGACTAACAAGCCTTCCCTCGCTCTTCAGACTCACAGCAGCGCTTCACACACATGATCTCAGGTCGAGCCAAACCTGGGTGTGTGTCTTGCTTCTGTGCAACTTTAAAGAGACGTTTAGTTGAATGTTCAAGCTGCTCGTTTCCAGACAAGCGATCAACTCCATCAACTCCACCCAGTTTCAGTCGGTTTCTCACTCAAAGCATTATAAGAGTTCATAATATTTGTGGAGATAAAAATAAATATATATATATATATATATATGTGTGTGTATGTTTAATAAATGTTATATAAATATATAAATAATATACATGTAAATATTTACTATATGAGTGTGTATTTATATATACATAATAAATAAACACAGTACACATACATATATTATGTAAACAAAAACTTTTATTTTGGATGCAATTAATCGTTTGACAGCACTAATATATATATGTGATGTGTGTGTGTGTTTATGTGTAGTGTGTGTGTGTGTGTGTGTGTATTTATATATTTATGATGTGTGTGTGTGTGTGTGTGTATTATATATATATGTGTGTGTGGTGTGTGTGTATATATATATATATATTATGTGTGAGTGTGTGTGTTGTGTATATATATATATATTATTGTGTGATTGTGTGTATATATGATATATATAATAGTATATATATATACTGTTAACTTAAATCAAATGTTTCATTTGCTGAAATGTCTGACAATATATAAATAGAAATTAAGTAAACTAAATAAATATTTGAAGTACTACGAAATAAATACAAATTAAGGATAAGTCATAAAACTCATTTCTAAACTTAATAACTAATATCAAATAACAAATAGAAATAGAAGTAATTTAAAGTAATAATAATTGAAAATAGTAAATATACATTATTAAAATATGATGTAAATACTATATGATATAACACACATATATATATATATATATATATATATAAACACATAACTGATGAGGCTGAATAAATCATGTTTGTTTGAAATGGTGGTTTAGTAATAACTCTACTCTACTCTACTCTACTGTACTCTACTGTACTGTACTGTACTGGGCTGTTTGTGGGTGTTTGTGTTGTAGTAAGTGTGTTGTGATTTGCGCCTCTCGTAATCCTGACACACACTCCTGCAGGTGTAGCTCCATTCGTTCTGTCAACTTTACTCCGATGCTGGTTTTCTGTGAATGACGGCCGGTTCTTTCGGAGGCCAAACCAGCTCTCCTAACCCTAACACCAGGGACCCCGCTCTCCTCCAGGAGCCACCGCGACTTCACCACAGATTCATTAAGACAAGACCAGACGCTGCTGTATATAAAACACCTCTCGATGAGCCGCTGATGGAGATCACGGTCTCTTATGAGTTCTGCTTTAAACTAGAGATCGACCGATATATCGGTTTACCGATATTTTTCCCGATATTTAAGCATTTTACCATTATCGGTTATCGGTTTTGAAAAAAAAAAATATCGGTTTTGAATTTTATTTATTTTTTTTATTTTTTTTGTCGTCACATACATAATTATACAGAGTAGGCTATAACCAGCAGTGAAATTTGTTCTCTGCATTTGACCCATCCAAGTACACACACACCTGGAGCAGTGGACACACACACACACACACACACACCTGGAGCAGTGGGCACTGTTCACTCAGGAGAAGCTCCAGCACAACCACCGCATGTAACTTTATACTAGATTAACTTGTTTGAAACACGCTGAATTATATTAACATTTACTATCGAACCATTATTTTACCAATAAACATCTAAATAAATACATCTCTATCGAAATTAATTATTTATTATCTCTGCAAGCGATCGCAGTTTGAGTAGTTCTGTGTAAATAGATAGATAAACCGCGCTGTCAGCAGTTTTCATAATCTAGAATGACAAAAACATTTGAATTCTGATATAACATGCCAGTTGAGCAATGCAATAAAATAGGCCTACAATGTTTTGTTTGTTATAGCTTATTTCAATATTCCAGAGAATATAACAGCTTATGAACCTAAAACTGTAGTTTAAAATGAAGTTGATATTTTGTTTGAGTTTTCCCTCTTTTCCTCAGGTTTTAAATAAGCCTGTAATCGCCGTGCGCGTTTTACTTTGACTTTAATATCAGCAGCAATTCGGCATCAAACAGTGTTTAAAATAAAAATCAGCAAATACTGTGGAACCAAATAAATGAGAAATGAATGTTTTTTTTTAAAAACATTATCACTTAGATCAGGGGTAATAGATCGTATTCACCTCTCTAGTATTCTGTGTTTAGGAGGAGAAATACGGTTCTCATGGCGCTGTGAATACAGACTGAACGGCGGCTCAAAAACTCTGTATGAGAACATGATACACAAACTACAGCTCTCGCTGGATAAAAGAAGCCAGTGTCACACTAGTACACACAAGTTTGGATGGGCAAGTTTTGTAATCAAGGTAAAGCTGATTACAGTGACATGATCGTGCATTAGGCGCGCGCTGTGTCCGTTATAAATGATGCGCAAACGAAGCGTGTATGCGCGCTCTCGATCACTCATATTTCTGCTTGAATACAGCTCAGTATATAGTTGAATACAGCGACGTGAATAGTGAATAATAATAAAACACTATTTTATTTATTATTATTAAATTAATGCAACATAAAGATACATCACAACAAGCCGTTTTAATTATTTATTTAATGTGTATTTTATCATTTATTTACTTTTCACTTGGTAGATCTCGGTGAGTTTTCTCCTTGACCTAGATTAATGTCAGACTCAGGCTAAATGACAGGCTAAAAACAGGTGCTTTTACATTTCGTTTTGAAACTCTTCCGCATCTAGTCTTGTCTGTGTCACCTCATGTCTCTCATCTTGTCTATCTCACTCTTCTTGTCATCTCTTCACGTGATAAATGAAATCTGATCTGTGATGTAGAGGTCTGCGCGGGACTATTTTAGGTTGTATTCCGCACACACCCGCTCCCGCGATATATTCTGTTTGTTCACATTTCTGATGAAAGACAGAGATAGGCTAACAAATAAAAGTTTAATCTGCACAAAAGTGTATTTATTTTATTCGTCTTGTCAAGAGTCTTGAATTTATTGACTGATAAATGTCAATAACATTTTGCTGCCAACACGGAATAAAGTTTCACAGAGAGGAAAAAAGTTATACAAAAATTGTAATCCCTATTATAATTTGTTTTGTTAGGATATAATTTGTTTATGCTAACATTCAGCCTACAACACAATAGGAAAAAAATGAAGGTTTAGCCTAATAGCTATTTTATTAGTCTTGTCAAAACACTAAATTCATTTAACATCTTGCTGTTAACACAGTGAAAAGTGCAGCAGAGAAAAAATAAATAAATTCGACACAGTCTGTCATTTAAAATGATAGGATAAGCATAATACAAAAAAAGGGAAAGAGAATTACACGTCCTTCAAGGACAGCGGAGTAATAAATCTGGTCGGGACAGCCGCGCAATGCAGACCTAGACTGCTGTGATGCAAGACTCTCGTTCGTCAGCCGCTTTCAGTTTTAATTTTAGTGTCCTCTATCTGAACAAATTTATTTTTATTACTATAAAAACAATCTAAAGGACGGTGGGGGACGGTGCCATGGTGAGCAAGTGATGTAACAGTGTTGCGGCTTAACACCAGTATAACCGTCGTCACGTCTATCGCGGCAAGCCTACTTCACTCTGTTATTTATTTACTTTATAACAGTAAATAAATATCGGTTCTGAATATCGGTTATCGGTTACATAAACGTATAAATATCGGTATCGGTATCGGTTATAAAAAATCAATATCGGTCGATCACTACTTTAAACACCACTGAATATTGAAGAAAGTGCAGTCATTGTGTCCTGGTGTGCATTTATGTTGATTTAAAGT
>CM049822.1:2026375-2111375 GCA_027422435.1 Schizopygopsis pylzovi | reverse complement strand
GGAAAGGATGGACTAATGGAGGGGAAAGGCCTATGAGGAAATCTTCACCTCAGGGTTGGCCCCCGAAGCCTGTTGCTTTCGGTTCTTCCCTGGGCTCCTCACTGGTTCTTGTGTCTGTCCTATCCTATCCCTGCAGGGGGGAACAACCTTAATATGTGACACATGAGTCCAAGTTTTCCTTCCCTGACACAATACTGCAGCTGCGTAATCAACATCACTTGATGTGGTCCGTACCACTTAGGCTCTAATGGCTTGTTTTTGAATGCCTTTATCATGACCCATTGCCCTGGGACGATTGTGTGTCCCCCTTCTGGTGGAGTCTGCCAACACGACTCAACTCTCTCTTTGGCACTCTGCACTGCCTTTGTGAGGTTTTCACAGTAAGCGATCAGGGCATCTGAAGCAATGTGCACATCAGCATTTCTAAGATCAATCACACCTGGCATCTGCATTGGGCGTCCAGTAATAATCTCATGAGGGCTCAGTCCTACTGATCTGTTAGGTGATGCTCTCATACTACACAGTACTGCGGGCAGTGCTTCAACCCATGGTACTCCCTTCCTGATGCATTTTGCTTAGCCTGGTTTTGATTGTTCTGTTTGATCGTTCAACCTGTCCTGATGCTTGTGGCCTATAGGGGCAGTGAAGGTTCCACTTAATCTTCAACATTCTAGACACTTCCTTGACTACCTGTCCTGTGAAGTGGGTACCTTGATCTGAGTCAATGCAATCTGGTAATCCCCATCTGGGAATGAAATCAGTGACAAGACATTTAGCAGTATGTGCAGCTGTAGCGCGCCCTGTTGGATAAGCTTCTAACCCATCTTGAGAACTTGTCTATTACTACCAAAACGTCAGTTTTTCCTTTACAAGGGGGCAACGATATGTAATCAACTTGCAGGTGACGAAATGGGCCCTGGTGGAGCTGGGGTATGTGCTGCTGGTGTAATGGTTTGCTGGTACATCATTATTTTTCTGACATGTAACACATCTCTTGACTGTTTCAGGGCTGCGTTTCTGAATTTTGGATTCCACCATTGATTTGAGAACCTGTGATTCATCGTTGCTGGACCACTATGACCCAAACTGTGTATTTGTTGAGCCAAAATGGCAACAGTGATTCGGGAGCAACATACTTTCCCCCTTTTGGTCCAGCAGCCGGATGAATCCACAGTGGCTCCTTTGTCTAACCATTCCATGCTTCATATAGAGGAACGTCTTTATACAGATCAACGATTGATTCAGGAGGGTAGAATTATCTTCTGTGCTGTACTACCTGAACACACTTGTACAGTTGCATAGAAACAAGCCTGTTTAGGCCGCTACATCAGCAAGAGCATTACCTTTAGCTTCCGTAGTATTAGTTGTGAGATGTGCTTTCACTTTGATCACTGCTAATTTCTTTGGGAGTTTCATGGCAAACATTAAATCTTTCACTAATCCAGCATGCTTAATGGGGGATCCAGCAGAAGTTAGAAATTTTCTGGTTTGCCAAATGACACCAAAATCATGAATTACCCCAAAAGCATACCTGGAATCTGTGTAGATATTTGCAACCGATCCTGAAGCTAGCGTGCATGCTCTAGTTAAGGCTACTAGTTCTGCAGCTTGAGCTGAAAAATGATCTGGAAGACGACCTGAAGCAACTACTTCAGTGGTGGAAGTTACTGCATATCCTGCTCGTCTGTTACCTTCAATAACTTGAGCTGAACCATCAACAAACAACTCCCAATTCTGCGTTCTCTATGGGAGTTTCTGCTATTTCACTTGTCGCTGCATATGTAAGCGTAACACAATCATGAGTCATTTCGCCTTCATCCTCTAACACAAATTCAGTCATTGCAGACATCATACATGAGGATGGGTTCGTGACTGGTGCACGCTGTATAACAATATTCGGGGCTGTGAGAGTTGCTAACCAATTTTCCCCAACGGGAGGAGGTGACAGAAGTGACTTTTGCTTGATTCATTAGTGCGGACACTGCGTGTGGGCATTTTACATTTACAGTCTGACCTAACACCATTCCTGATGAAGCCTGAAGCGCTAGATGAACTGCCTGTACTGCTCTGAGGCATGGGCCCATACCTTGAGCGACTATGTCAAGTTTACCGGAATAGTAATGAATTGGGCGTAAGCTGCCCCCCCATGATCTTGCATTAGACATGCAGTCATAAAGCCTAAGTGTTCATGGACATAAAGCACAAAGGGTCTATCAGATTGGGCAATTCCTAATGCTGGTGCTTGACATAGTGCTCTTTTCAAATCATTAAAAGCTTTGAGATGAAGTTCTTCCATACAAACAGTATCTGAATCTTTACCATGGCCTTTCAACAAATCATAGAGAGGCTGAGCCATCGAGGCATAGTCTTCAATCCAAGGTCTACAATAACCTGTTGTTCCTAAAAATGAGCGGAGTGTTTTAATGGTATTAGGCGGAGGTATGGCTTTGACTGAAGCCGCTCGATCCTGTGTAATGGATCTATTTCCTGCACCAATTGTTTGACCCAGAAATGTGACCTTGCCTTTTAGCAACTTGAGCTTTGTGAAAGCTGCATTTGTGTCCTTTTTTATGCCAAATAGTCCAACAATGATGCCAATTCAGTTTGATGTACCTCATGATCTGTTGAGGCAATCAAAATATCATCAACATATTGGATCATAGTGGACTGTTTTACCGGACATTCTGGGTCACACAAATCACTCTGACAGCCTGATGATATATGGTTGGGGAGTTTTTGAAATCCCTGTGGCAATCGTGTCCACTGGTATTGTTCATAGTCAACTGTGAAAGCTAACCATGGCTGGCTGTCAGAGTGCAACGGTACAGAAAAGAATCCATTAGACATATCAATTACTGAAAAAATCTTACAATCTAATGGTAAGCCATTACAAATTGTAGATGGATCTGCCACTAGGGGGGTGATTTTTTTCAATATGTTTATTGGCTACTCTGTAGTCTATTGTAAGTCTCCATGTCCCATTAGATTTCTTGATGGGCCATATGGGTGAATTACATGGACTGTTGGTTTTAACTAGCACTCCTTGCATCAGCAAATTTTCTACAAAAGTTTGATTCCCTGTATAGCTTCCTTTTAATTAATCGATATTGTTTGGGTGACCGGGGAGGTGGAGTTCCTGTCAATTTAACTGGTTCTACACCTGTCAACAACCCACAATCATCCTTGTCTTTAGCCCAAATTGGATGATTCTGTAAGAAAAACATACTCGGGGGGTTGCATTATTGGTAGAAATCTGTGCTGAGGAAATTTTTATGCTAGTAGATTCTGAGGACATGTCTAAAGTTAGATTTATTTGTCTCAGAAGATCCATCCTAAAATGGCACCTGTATTTAATGGAGCGCATAGTAATTTTGTAGTCAGAAGTTTTTGGGGCCAAATTTACCTCTATGGGCGGAGTTTCATACAAAACAGAATCTTCACCTATTACACCAGTTAAACAAAGTTTGGTTTTCTTGTATGGGATGTTTAAACCTTGTGCCAATTTTGTAGGAATTACTGTAATTTCTGCACCTGTATCAAGCAAAAAATCAATCTCTTTCTCTTTTAATGCTACCTTTCACAAAAATTCTTTGGTCATTGTGTTGGATTACAGGGGAAAGGTAGCTACTCACAGCCCCAATAATTAGTTTTTTTTTCCTGGTCTTGTTTGTGCTCTTAGAAGAGCCTGAACTAACTGTCCTATAGTTTCAGTGGTCACTGGCGGAACTACTTCAGGGTTGTGTGCAGGCTGAGAAGGAGCAGAATTATGCATAGCATTTCTTTTCCTATCTTGCAACTTCTTCCTACACTCTTTCTCCCAATGTCCTAATTTTGCACAGTATTTGCATTTGCTTTCTCTTTTAGACCATCTATTGTCTTGTTTTCGTTGTGTTAAACGTAGCTGCTGCTACTCTTACTTTTGCCTTGACATCAGCATCTCTTTCCCATGTAGCTAACCGTCTAGGTTACTTCTGAGAGTTCTGTTAGACCAAGTTAGATCTAAGAATGGTAAAGCTTTTCTGTATTCGGCTACAAGGCCATCTGACCATATACGAACCAGGGGTCCCTTGTCATCCAGCACACTTTCAGGGTCATCAACAATTCCACTGTAGATTACAGCTGACTGACAAAATCTCTCAGTATATTCACTCACAGTTTCTTCTTTCCTTTGCACACAGGTAGTAATTCTAGACCAATCTATTTTGGGTCCTAAGATATTCTTTAGGATTTTCAAAATACCTTCTCTTAAATCACCCTTACTGGCATTTTCGCAGTTCAGAAGTGACAGCAGATTCAAAACTGTTGAATTCAGATTCAGTTAGTATTTGTGACATCAGCTGCGAGACTTCTGCCAACGACATGTCATAAAGACGCATTTTTACTGATCAATGTTCTTCTAAATTCAGAAAAATGTGTGCGTGCTGCTGGAAACTTTGAGATAGTCTCTCTATATCTTTAGGACCCTAAAGCTTTGGCAACAGTTTGTATTTGCACCACAGAAGAATTGAGAGGAACACTATCAGTTTCCTCAATCCCCTGAGATCTCCTCCTCCCCACCACACAATTGAAGGGAATTTACAGGCACATCAGTTACTGATTGGAGAGCTACATCTGTTTCAAAAAACGCTTGTAAATCAGGGTAAATGTTATCAGGCTGACTTACTTCCACATCAGTTTTTTGCCTCTTTCTTGAGGTTCAATTTCTTGGTCAAAGTGGATACTCTCGCACGGAGTTCATTGTTCTGTTTCTCTAGCTCTGAGTTACGCTGAGACTGTTGTGTGGCGAGCGCTAAACCAAATTCTCTGTGGCAGCAGATAATGCCTTTCACATTGTTCTTGCGAATACATGCTCCCAGTACCTTTTTACACTCATCTACAGACCAAGTCTTGTCTGGATGGATCCATATTTCTGAGTTAGTTCTTGTCTAACTTTCTCAGTGACTATTATGTTCATTTGCACCCTCCCTAAAAGTGATTTGAATTCGCTATCTGACCACAAAGGAGTCGCTAGACCACCTTTTTCAGTTGTGGGGATCAGTCTAGCATTTTCTTTCTAAACATTTTGTGAGTTTCTTTGTTATCACACAATCAAAACACTAAAACTTCTCTGATCAACAGAGGGTACACTTGTTAACACAGATCAACTATTGTTAACCTTCCCTGGCAAAGCAGAGGATAACACAATTCACTAGCACTTTACGCTAATCTTCCCTGCATGAACAGAGGATAACCAATTCTTCCCTGCCAAAACAGAGGATAACAAATATTAGCACGTAATGCTAAAATCTTCCCTGCCTGAAAGAACAGAGGATAAACCAAAAATTAGCACGTAATGCTAACCTTCCCTGCCTGAAAGAACAGAGGATAAACCAAAAATTAGCACGAAATGCTAACCTTCCCTGCCTGAAAGAACAGAGGATAAACCAAAAATTAGCACGTAATGCCAACCTTCCCTGCCTGAAAACAGAGGATAACCTTCCCTGCCTACAAGAACAGAGGATAAACTCTTCCCTGTCTGAAAACAGAGGATAACCTTTAGTTAAAACAAAACCCTACAGATGTATGTTAACTCTTCTCTGACGGCACAGAGGATACAAAAATTTGTACTGGTCTTAGGTTCTTTCGGATTAGAGACAGCACTCACCAGAGAGAAAATTTCAGTCTGGGAATCCTTGTTCAGTTTGAAGTTTCGCTGGATTCCAAAAGATGCAGATCTTTTCAGGTGAGAAAGCTGGAACTCTATCCGGGACACGGCACCATCTGTTGAAAACCTCTGTTCTTCTAAAGTAGAAAACTCAGAAGAGAAGACCAGGAGACTTCGGATTTGGATCGTCAGCAGAATTTCTTTATTCTATGACATGTGTTGTTATCTGCAGTCATCGAAGATCTCCTTTAAGTCATTTTTAACAGGGTATCTTATAGGTATTTTTGGAGGAGGGATTCTTAGAGGTGGAGACAAACATCAAACAAAGCAAACATCTGAGGGAGGCGTTAGTTAATTACAGGAACCTTCCCGTGGTCCAATAAACCTAACAAAGGTTGAATCTGACTCCTTGATCTTACCATTAACATAAGAGACAAAAGGCACCGTTGTCTCGAGCTCAAATGGTCAGGAAACGCTCTCAAACATCTGTATTTCCTGACACTTTCTTTAGTCAGGAAGTGTATCTAAATTAAACATTTAAAATCAAATTTGTAATCCTTCAGGTCCATGTCACATGATCTTCAGAAATCATTGTAATGTGCTGATCTACTGCTCAAGATGCATCAAAGCAACTGTGATGCATTTTATTTTTCAGGATTTATAGATGAATAGAAAGTTCAAAACAACATCATTTATCTGAAATAGAAATCTTGGTAAAATTATACATGCCTTTAATGGCAATTTTGATAAATTTTGTATCCTTTATGAATAAAAGTATTATTTATGAAAACATTTATAATGACTAATTGAAGTATTTTATGTATGTATTTATTTATAATGGTGTAATTTGTGCAGGATATGACCCACGGAGTCCTGGAGGGAAACCTGCGCTCGCTGCAGCTGAAGGAGGGAATGCATTATTATCATTTCAGCTGAAGACGCTGTGGTTTGGGCGGCAGTACAGCGACCGCGGGAGCTAACAACACCTTCTGCTGGAAAACAGCGTCATAATGGGACTGAGTCACGTCTAAATGAGAATACAAGAACACACAACCTTCTCTGTCAGAGTCAGAGCAAAGAAACCCTCATCAGATGAGTTTCAAACTACAGGAGACAGTCAAAACTGAGTGTGAGAGCTGGGAACTGCTTCCTGCTGCCCTTCCCAGAGTTCCCGGCTTGAGGAACCTCTCACGTCCCTCTAGCACCTACTGTACAACACACACACACACACAAACACCCTCACTCACACTCACTCTCTCGCCCCCCCCCCCCCCACACACACACGCACGCACACACTAACACACACACACACTCTCACTCCATCACTATCACTATCACACACACACACACACACACACACACACACACACACACACTCTCTCACACACACACACTCACACTCACTCACTCACTCACTCACACAAACACACACACGCACTCACTAACACACACACACCACACACACACTCACACTCACACTCACATTCACACTCACTCGCACTCACTCACATGCACCCCCCCCCCACACACACACCCCAGACACACACACACAAACACACTCACACACATTCTCACTATCACACACACACATACTCACTCCATCACTATCACACACACACACACACACTCTCTCACACACACATAATAAACACTTTTCTCTCACTTTCTCGCGTGCGCCTCTGAGATATTCTAGCGAGTTTGTTTACTGGAGCAAAGGAAAACCAGTCTCATCTTGACTTATATTTAAATCCTCGGTTTGTGCTTCTAATTCATGACCGGCTTGTCAGCAGAAGTGAGAGAAAAGTGTTTATTATGTTTGAAATATGGATATTGTTATTACAAAAACACATGGATTAGCTACAGGAGGCCTTCATTCACGCCCCGGAGCCGTGTGAGGGACGTTTTATTATGGATGCGCGTGTTTTATTTGGACTGTTGAAGAGAAACACCCACCCACTGCCATTATAAAGCTTGAAGGAGCCAGGACAATTTTTGATTTAACTCCGATTGGATTCGTCTGAAAGAAGAAAGTCATATACATCTAGGATGTCTTGAGTGTGAGTAAAACATGGACTACATGGAATAAACATGGTGTGCTCTGATTGGTCAGCTATCCGGTGCGTTGTGATTGGCCGAATACCTCAAGCGTGAGACGTTGTTACACCCCTTACCGTATTGTGATGCCGTGTCCTGGCACGATGAGACTAAAACAATAAAACCTGTAATAAACGAGGCATTTGTTACATCCAGTGGGGACATACTGATTATAATGACTCATACAGTCTTTTTACCATGTCTACATTTGTGATCGGAGAAACGACAAGCACACTTCTCAAAACTCACGTTTGAATCGTCAGTAGCAGAAACATACTTACAGGCTGTGAGTCAGAAACACCAGACTGTGCTTGTGTCATTGGAATTGCTCCACTTCATAGAAACAGTCTTTGTGCAGCCAGTATTTTAGGCTAACGTTACTCTTCCAGGTTCAGGAAACAGTCCTCTGCTAAATGTGCTGCACACACTCTAATATTTGGGTTGCACTGTTCTGGAACAGTGTTGTAAATACACTGATTTCTAGTTGTGTCCTCTTTTAAAAGCCCAAACAAAGTAGTTTCTCTTTCACAATGAAACACAGCGTTTCCGGGACACGGCACCGGCGGCAGCAACAATACTACAGTGATAATAATAGCTCCGCCTTCTTTCATTGTGTAAACGTTCGGGTGATGTCATGCAAATCTCTCCACCTGTAGCTGGTGTGTGGTGAGAGCATACACTTGATTGTCTCTATGACTCTCTCTCCTCTCCACCTGTAGCTGGTGTGTGGTGAGCGCATACACTTGATTGTCTCTATGACTCTCTCTCCTCTCCACCTGTAGCTGGTGTGTGGTGAGCGCATACACTTGATTGGCTCTATGACTCTCTCTCCTCTCCACCTGTAGCTGGTGTGTGGTGAGCGCATACACTTGATTGTCTCTATGACTCTCTCTCCTCTCCACCTGTAGCTGGTGTGTGGTGAGCGCATACACTTGATTGGCTCTATGACTCTCTCTCCTCTCCACCTGTAGCTGGTGTGTGGTGAGCGCATACACTTGATTGTCTCTATGACTCTCTCTCCTCTCCACCTGTAGCTGGTGTGTGGTGAGCGCATACACTTGATTGGCTCTATGTCTCTCTCTCCTCTCCACTGTAGCTGGTGTGTGGTGAGAGCATACACTTGATTGTCTCTATGACTCTCTCTCCTCTCCACCTGTAGCTGGTGTGTGGTGAGCGCATACACTTGATTGGCTCTATGACTCTCTCTCCTCTCCACCTGTACTGGTGTGTGGTGAGCGCATACACTTGATTGGCTCTATGACTCTCTCTCCTCTCCACCTGTAGCTGGTGTGTGGTGAGCGCATACACTTGATTGTCTCTATGACTCTCTTCTCTCCACCTGTAGCTGGGTGTGTGGTGAGCGCATACACTTGATTGGCTCTATGTCTCTCTCTCCTCTCCACCTGTAGCTGGTGTGTGGTGAGCGCATACACTTGATTGGCTCTATGACTCTCTCTCCTCTCCACCTGTAGCTGGTGTGTGGTGAGAGCATACACTTGATTGTCTCTATGACTCTCTCTCCTCTCCACCTGTAGCTGGTGTGTGGTGAGCGCATACACTTGATTGTCTCTATGACTCTCTCTCCTCTCCACCTGTAGCTGGTGTGTGGTGAGCGCATACACTTGATTGTCTCTATGACTCTCTCTCCTCTCCACCTGTAGCTGGTGTGTGGTGAGCACATACACTCGATTGTCTCTATGTCTCTCTCTCCTCTCCACCTGTAGCTGGTGTGTGGTGAGCACATACACTTGATTGTCTCTATGACTCTCTCTCCTCTCCACCTGTAGCTAGTGTGTGGTGTGAATGAAGCAAATAACTCAACCCTGTCACAAGTTTACCACCCTGTTACAATGAGAAATACATATATTTGTGAGTGGGTTGTGTTTTTTCTCTCAAAATGGTCACTGCTGCTCCTTGTAGTGTAGGAGAGTAGACCATATATGGCAGCAATAAAATAAGTACATTGTATATACTTATGGATTAAAATAAAATTGAAAAAGTAATCATTTTCCATCTTAATTTTAGGGGACGGGGTTGAGTTGTTAAGTCTGACAGCACCCTCTTTGACAATAACATGCCTCAAAAATATGAATAAACGTATGATACGACTAACTATTTTCTGTACCACTATTAAGGAGACCTGAATGATGTCATTTCTGGTGAATGATGCAACGTGTGTGGAGTCTACATTTGTATGGGTGCAGGATGGTTAGTGTGACGGGATTGACTTCAGACTGAGGGACATAACTTTAAAGTCATTTTTTAATCAAATATTTAGATTGGGAGTTTGGTTTGGGATATATATAAGACATTATTTTATGCAAAAACATATCAAAATGCAATAATATTTGTATTCATTATAATGGGCATCCCAAAGTTTTGTGTTTTAATTTTGGTGGACCACCACTTTAGAAACTTTGAGGGACAGGAATACTACCGAATCCCTATATTTATGTTCAGTTATTTCACTTTAAGTGCATAGAAAAGGACCTGCGGTAGCTTATACATTACCGTTAGAGTAAAATTACTGAACCTTGAACATTTCAGCCGGCACTTAAAGAGGCTTTTGCATCTGAACTCTTCCCGTGTATATTTTATATCTATTTATATCTAGCGGTTGGAGTGGGACTAATTCAATATGGAGCTATATTCGGTGCGCGGCGCATGCGCGGTGCGCGGTCGTGTCCCGCGAGGCGCGTGCAGCCGTAATAACAGCGCGCGACTCAGCAGCATCTGATAGCAGTGTTTATAGAGCCCAGAATAACCGCAGCCGCCTCGAGACACGCCTGGAGTCACGCTACAAGAGAGCCATGCTGTATGCTGTGCACGAAGCTGTCATACTGAATATACCGTTATTCATGCATTTCGCCAGTATTTCGGTATAGGATCATCACTGTATAGTAGCCTATGACAATTACAAACACGCAGAAGTAGTCATGCATTTGGACATGCTCCACGATAGTTTGTTTACAGTTGACTGTAAGCTTGTACGTGGATGCTGTATCATTAGTGTTCTTCAGTAGGCTGCTGTGTAGGGACTTGATGGTATGCCTACATGAAGGTGCTTCACATACAACCACAGCACCACTAAATGGGTTATCAACTTAAGTTTTAGACTTAATTAACATAAATACAATGCCGTTCAAAGGGTTTGGATCAGTAAGATTGTTAAGAGTTTTTTAGTCTCTTTTTATTATGCTCACCAAGGCTGATCAAAACAGAAAAAAAATAATACTGTTAAAGGTTAAAAAGAACAGGATTTATTGAAAATATAAATATTTCTAATCCATTTAACACATCTACTAAACAAAAATATAAATGTATTTAAAAGAAGAAAGAAAGAAAAAGTCCTGAAAAAAATATCATTGGTCCCCCAAAAATATGTAGCAGCACAAGTGTTTCCAACATTGATAATAAATCAGTATATATTATAATGATTTCTGAATATCATGTCACACTGAAGAGTGGAGTAATGATGCTGAAAATACAGCTGCGCATCACAGGAATAAAATATATTTTAAAGCACATTGAAATATAAAACTGTTATTTTAAATTGCAATAATATTTCACAAAATGACTTTTTTTAAATCAAATAAGTGTAGGCTTGATACGCATAATAATCAAAACACATACAACTCTTACTGATCCTAAACTTTTGAACAGCAGTGTATTATAAGCGGCGTGCTGGCGGGGGCGTGGCTTAGAGGCGCGTCGTGTTGTGGGCGGGGCTTGTGTGTGTGTGTGGGAGAGTTTCTGCGGGACTCACTCTCAGTGTCTGGGGTCCAGACTCACTGTGATCATGCTCTTCAGTCCGGATATGTCTGCTCTTGATCCGGTCATGAAGTTTCTGATGTGATTTTCTACAGACTGGAAGAGATTGATGGGGTTTTGAGGATGTTTTTATTCATTCTGTTATCAGCTCTGGTCCTGTGTGTGTGTGCACACTATTCCAGCGACCAGTGTAACTGGAGAGGAAGGTGAGTCTTTCAATCATTATACAGTCTTACAATAAAACGCTATCGTCATTCTGTCCGGAGAAAATGCGTACAAAACGAATTGCGCATTAAAATCTATTGTTTTGGATAGTACTTTACATGATTGCATTTTATACTAAACAAGCTAAATATATTATGCAATATCCCATTGATCATTTTCAGTTCATCTTGCATGTTTGTAGCTATAAGGAAAACTTTTGTAGCCTGTACATTTTAATCTATAGGCCTTTTGGCCATGCAAAGAAATGTTACATGCAAAGCCTTGCAATAACTGTTAAGAAGTGTAAGATGCAATGTGTTTGAATCCTGAAATCCTGTGAGAGGAGAGCTAGGTGATGGGGAAGGTCCGGGCATGCCCTTAATGAACATGTTGTTACATTTTACCTGAAGACACTGATTCGCGAACCGATTGTTCTCATGAAGCACTTCTGCTCAATGTTGCCGCCGGGACGATTCGGATTCGCGTACATTTTTAGGTTACTCTGCTGGATTACAACTTTGTTTAAGAGTGGAAATTTTAACATGTATGAATCATTAGATCGCATCTGAAACAATATACTTTGTCACTAGAAGAAAATAATACGCGAAACGCTTCACGAATTCCAAAAATGAATCGTTCGAAAGAATCGATTCGCTAGAATGAATTCACTAAAGCGAAAATTCCGTGCGCCCACATTGATGCTCTCTCTCTCTCTCTCTCTCTCTCTCTCTCTCTCTCTTTCTCTATATATCTCTCTCTCTCTCTCTCTTTCTCTATCTCTCTCTCTTGGACTCTTTGAAGCAGATCGAGCCAAATCTGGCCTCTATTACGCGCCGCAAGCTTAATTGACTCCAGAAACTGATTTAATAACGTTAATTAAAAGCAAGCCGGATGAAATGTGTGTGTGTGTGTGTGGGGGGGGTGGGGGATTTCGGGATCATGGGTGCGAAACTCGGCTCTTTTGCTTTGAGAACATTTGGCACTAATTTCAGCAGAAACCAAACCCTGTGCTTTTAATTATAATGCCCCAGCCATCATACTCACCCTCGTGAAGACCCAGGCCTTCAGTATTTGATGGAAATGCAGGAATATGATCAATCTGTATTTAGGAATCAGCCAACTAATTTCTAGATGCATGAGATTGGACACACTCAACAGGTAAGATAATGTCTTTTTTTCAGAAGGAGGTCTTATTGTGTCATGCTGTACACCTGTAGAGTGTAAATCTCAAAGCCTCTGCACACCCACAGACACAAACGCTGTAATCATCCCGAAAAAAGCCAAACCACAACCACTTGAAAGTGCTGAAACCGTCACATCTGGATGACAGCTTGTGCCATACATCTGCATGCAACCCTTCTCATATACGATACGCTTCTTGGCTTCAGGTTGAGCTGATATCTCACACCTTTGACATCTGATCTGTCCTGTTGTTGCTCAGCACGTCACGCTCATCCTGAAGGTCACAAGATCAAAGCCGTGGACATTACAGTTGGTCAAGCTCTTCAGATTTCAGCTCTGTTTGTGCTCTCTGTCTGTGTGCAGCGGGCTGATGCACGAGTCTCACGCGCGGGACGTGGAGCAGGTGTACCTGCGCTGTGCCGAAGGCTCTCTGGAGTGGCTCTATCCCACAGGAGCCGTCATCGTCAACCTGAGGCCCAACCTGCCGTCTGCGGAGGGTCCCCTGCACGCCTGCGTCAAGCCGCGGCCGGACTCGCGCGGGGCCAGGCTGTACGTGGAGCGGGCCGGAGCGCTGCGGCTGCTGCTGACGGAGCAGGACCAGGCGGCCGGACGCGTGCGCTGCTTCAGTCTGCAGGAGGGGGTGCTGTTCGTGGAGGCCTCGGCCCGCCGGGACATCAGCCGGAGAATCACTGCCTTTCAGTACCAGCTGACCTCCACACACACGCCTGGAGACCTGCCCCAGTCACATACAGGTACACTGACAACACACCGGTCTCCATTCAGACTGTACCTCATATTCATACACTTGCCCTGCAATGCCGTTAAAACATGGGTTTCACATTCAAAAGAATCATAATCACTCTGTTGTGTTCAATTCTAGAAGTAAAATATAATACGCTTTTTCATTAAATGTATGCAGAAAATATATATGTAATGTTTTTTTATTTATATAAACCAGTTTAACAATACACAAAATTATAATTGTTTGAAATATATTTAATATGTTATTTAAACCAATTTAATAATACACAATATTATTTTTTTATACAGAATACTACTAATAATAATAATTACCTGTTTTTTATACAAAATGAAAAACATGTAAAATGCCATCCAGTGACACACATGGCAATGATATTATAGAATTAAATACATACTATAATGTGTTTTGTATATATATAAATATAAAATGTGATTTTGTTTTTATATTTTCAGTTTTCATTTTTGAGTACATTTTAGTAATTTTGTTTTGTGCTTTTTTTTCTTTTTATATTTTTTAAACATGATTTAACTTTTTTATTCTTTATTATTGTTATCATTATTACGTTTTCATAATTTTTGTGCTTCAACTTTTATTTCGGTTCGTTGCCAATGCAACGTTTCTCATTTTTGTTGTTGTTGTTGTTGTTTTTTTTTTAGGTTTGTATCTAATATTTATTAGATGAATATTTGTTTTTTTTTAGCTTATTTTAAATAACAGAAGAGGATTTTCAATAGTTCTTGTGCATTGTTTTTGAATTAGGATGCAAATGATTAATCCGAGTTCTGCAGCGATTCACTGATTGAAACATGAGAAGAAAAAGAGTTTTAATAGTCTTATATTCCTGACACAAGGAGTGGTTCACGGATGTGATCATCATAATACTTACACTGTTAGTGAATTCTATATAATCAAAAATAAAAACAATATTGGTTATATTGTAGATGTTCACCGTAGTACCCCGCTCTAGCGTATAGAGGAATATATGTGAAAGAGAGAGTTGTGTCGGGGGTCGAATAACAACACTGTCAAATGGCCCTCATTCACATGAAAGACTGGTTAAGAGAGGCTGTAAAACATCTGACCCTGTAACCCCCCCCCCCCCAGATCCGTGTTCAGCCTGACAGAAGAAAACAAACAGTCTAATCAGGAGGTCAACCAGCCTGTAGAGCTGTCAATCACAGCCAGCGCTGCGTCTGATTGGTCTGATGCTCGCTCAGGTCCACTCTCATTGGTTACTTTGATATGTTGTATTGTCTGTGAGTGTGAGATGAGCTTAATAGTTTCAAGAATGATTTGTAGTGATACAATTCAGATCTCTTTGTAAATAATCACAGGATAAAATGAGTTGTCCCTTGTTTCTTCCACATAGCTACCTGGAGTTCCCTTCAGATTGCCTTTTTCTTTTGTTTCCCTTCCCCCTCTCTGTTCCCTCCGTTCCCCCGCTCCATTCCCAGAGGCTTTAGATTCATAAACATGTAAGTCTTGAGGTGTCCTGAGCTCCTCACCTGCTGGTCTCACTCATGCTCACGCTCGGACAGGCTTCTGATGGGTCTACAGGGAGAGAAGTGTGTGTGTGTGTGTGTGTGTGTGTGTGTGTGTGTGTGTGTGTGTGTGCATTGGGGTGTATGTGTGTGTGTGTGTGTGTGTGTGTGTGAGAGAGAGAGAGTGTGTGTGTGTGCGTGAGAGAGAGTGTGTGTGTGTGTGTGTGTGTGTGAGAAAGTGTGTGTGTGTGTGAGAGAGAGAGAGTGTGTGCGTGTGTGTGTGTGTGTGCGTGTGTGCATGGGTGTGTGTGTGCATGTGTGTGTGTGTGGGTGTGAGTGTGTGTGTGTGTGTGTGTGTGTGTGGGTGTGTGTGTGCGCATGCTAGTGAAAGGAGGTTTTTTAGGAATGTCCAAACTGTTCTCTTGTAAGCAATGAAAGTGGACCCTGATTTATACAAGCTCAAGCTCCAAAAAAAGTACCATTAAAAGTCATCCATATAACTAAAATCCCATGTTTGTCAGATTATCAGTCAATAAATTTAGTCCTGTTCATCATAGAGCTATCAAACTGTGATTTGTTGAACTGACCCTTTAACTGAAGTCCGCGGTGCTCATAAGACAGCTGTTTCAGTCATTTATGGTTCCCAGAAAGTTCTGCGAATGCTAGGTTTTGATTCACACAACATACATTTAAAGTTTATGAATAAAAATCTAATACATAACAATTAGGGACAGTTCTGTAAAAGTTCATTTACATTTGAAGATATAACACCTAAAAATAACCATTAAGGAACTTTAAAATAAGCATTAGGGTATATTCAGTTAAAGTTATTCAGTTGTGAAAATAAAAAAAATATATATATTATATATAACCTTTAATGAACCTCGAAATAACCATTATGGAATGTTCTGTGTAAGTTTTTTTTTTAATTGTCTTAAAATAAATCTTGCTGCAACATTATAGGAAATGTATTTTCTAAATAAATAATAGCGTTTTTGAAGAACGGCTAACATTAGGGAGCGTTGTGTGTTTGGTGATTGTTGTGTATCTTCAATCTCTTCGGTCTGGTTTCGTCTCTCACTCGTGTTGTGTGTTTGGTGATTGTTGTGTATCTTCAATCTCTTCGGTCTGGTTTCGTCTCTCACTCATGTTGTGTGTTTGGTGATTGTTGTGTAATGTTGTATCTGAGCTCTTCGGTCTGGTTTCGTCTCTCACTCGTGTTGTGTGTTTGGTGATTGTTATGTATCTTCAATCTCTTCGGTCTGGTTTCGTCTCTCACTCGTGTTGTGTGTTTGGTGATTGTTGTGTAATGTTGTATCTGAGCTCTTCGGTCTGGTTTCGTCTCTCACTCGTGTTGTGTGTTTGGTGATTATGTATCTTCAATCTCTTCGGTCTGGTTTCGTCTCTCACTCACGCTGTGTGTTTGGTGATTATGTATCTTCAATCTCTTCGGTCTGGTTTCGTCTCTCACTCGTGTTGTGTGTTTGGTGATTGTTATGCATCTTCAATCTCTTCGGTCTGGTTTCGTCTCTCACTCGTGTTGTGTGTTTGGTGATTGTTGTGTATCTTCAATCTCTTCGGTCTGGTTTCGTCTCTCACTCGTGTTGTGTGTTTGGTGATTGTTGTGTATCTTCAATCTCTTCGGTCTGGTTTCGTCTCTCACTCGTGTTGTGTGTTTGGTGATTGTTGTGTATCTTCAATCTCTTCGGTCTGGTTTCGTCTCTCACTCGTGTTGTGTGTTTGGTGATTGTTGTGTATCTTCAATCTCTTCGGTCTGGTTTCGGCTCTCACTCGTGTTGTGTGTTTGGTGATTGTTGTGTATCTTCAATCTCTTCGGTCTGGTTTCGTCTCTCACTCGTGTTGTGTGTTTGGTGATTGTTATGTAACCTCAATCTCTTCGGTCTGGTCTGGTCTCTCACTCGTGTTGTGTGTTTGGTGATTGTTATGCATCTTCAATCTCTTCGGTCTGGTTTCGTCTCTCACTCGTGTTGTGTGTTTGGTGATTGTTGTGTAATGTTGTATCTGAGCTCTTCGGTCTGGTTTCGTCTCTCACTCGTGTTGTGTGTTTGGTGATTGTTATGCATCTTCAATCTCTTCGGTCTGGTTTCGTCTCTCACTCACGCTGTGTGTTTGGTGATTGTTGTGTAATGTTGTATCTGAGCTCTTCGGTCTGGTTTCGTCTCTCACTCGTGTTGTGTGTTTGGTGATTGTTGTGTAATGTTGTATCTGAGCTCTTCGGTCTGGTTTCGTCTCTCACTCGTGTTGTGTGTTTGGTGATTGTTGTGTAATGTTGTATCTGAGCTCTTCGGTCTGGTTTCGTCTCTCACTCGTGTTGTGTGTTTGGTGATTGTTATGCATCTTCGGTCTGGTTTCGTCTCTCACTCACGCTGTGTGTTTGTCTGAACAGCTGATCTGAGGTCTGAGGATTGAGCTCTTATGATATAATAAGAGCGCTGGTCTGGAGGTTCAGCTGTGTGCGATCAGTAAAACCAGACGGACGCGTCCCTTCCCCCGTCACAGTCTCAATGAGCCGCTAGCCGCGGGTGGAAGGGGATGAAAGTCATTAAAGAGCAGTTTAGAGCGCTTTGAGTATGTAAGTGTGCTTTTATGTGTTAAATCAGGTGAGAAATCACATTTACATTCAATCGTTTCACAGGACGAGTCTGGAGATCAATGCTTTACATTTACATTTTACCCAAGTTGTGAATCTTAACAGGATGTGACGAGGAAAATTCTTCTAAAACATGCAGCATGTAGTCTGATTCACTTCTGATCAGTTTGAATCATTGTAACGAATCATTTACTGATTCATCAGAACACATGACTCACTTGAGTGAACTATGTCAGCCAGTTTTTTTAATAAATGAAATTGTAGTTTTAATCAACATTAATACACCTATAACATTAAACTGACAATCTTTTTTCTGTGCATTTATTTTGAGGAATCAGTTTTGGTTGCCAGATCATTTGGTTCCCACAATGCATTTTTAAGTGTTATTTTAAAAGTGTAATGGTGTGTGCACATCTAAAGCAAATGTAGTTATTTGCTCGAGTAGATTGCATACAAAGTCAATGCAAATACGCGAATAGATGCAAACGGGAATGACGTGAACGTGTGATATACAAACGCATCTTCACTTGACTTCTACTCCTTTATATAAAAAGATAAACCTTTGCTCTCTTTCTCTTAACCTCTCACTGTCTGGCTAGATTTTGCTCTGAACAATGCCCTAAATGTTGTACGACAAGCACTTTCTGTGTCTGTTTGCCTCTTTATAATAAATCGCTTATTGTATTCCTCAATTGTAAGTCACTTTGGATAAAAGCGTCTGCTAAATGAACGAATGTAAATATACGCCTCAACCGTGTCTTCCACAAAAGATGAAATATTTTAGTTTGAGTGGAACATGTGCATGACGTGTTGTCACGCAAGCCAATCAGCAAAGAGCCGGTTATATCAGAAAATGAAGGAGAGCATTACGCAATGATTTTATTCTCTTGAGTGACACGAAAAACATCCCACAAGTGATCTAGAGCGATACTGTGATGTGAATATTTGCTTCGCTTCTGGTGCACACACCGTAACATTGATCAATAAACCCTACAAATAACCGCTAGTGACCTTTCTTTCTGTAGGAGTTATTTCAGAATTGTACATTTAAGAAAAAAAATTGTTGACGGAATGTATATTAAAAGTTATGTTTAATAACTTCTAATATACATTCTGTCAACATGTTATTTTTTTTTTTTGTTAAATATAAAAAAAGTAAACATTTTTATATACATTTTATTTGTGTGTGTGAATATAAAACCTATTCTGAGAATTGTTATAATAATAGAATGTTAGATTTTGGTTTACTGATTTTACCATGTTACTGAACATTGTGAGTAACACGAACAACAATCACAACAGAAAAAAACAAACTTGTGTTACAATATTAAAAGGCTAAACAGCACAAATATACGACCTTTAAAAGTATTTAATATCTCTACTATCACCGGGTGTATTTTTGGTAGACTTTTCATAATATCATGTGCAAATCAAGCATAAAAGCCTTCTTTAAATGTACAGGTGTTTAACATGCTGTAATGTGGTTTAATCTCAGTCAGATGCCGGGTTTGGCGGCAGGAAAGGCAGATAATGATGATAATATCTGAACGGGGTCAGAGGGCAAAGGTCAGAGATCACAGGACTCAGACACAGCTGGAGTGTGACGTGTGTGACGCAACACAGACCCGACGTGTCTGAGGAGGAAATGTGTCTCCATTTCCCTGTGTGTGTGTGTGAGAGAGACACTGCTGCAGTCTCAGACTCATATAACGTGTGTGTGTGTGTGACACTGCTGCAGTCTCAGACTCATATACTGTCTGTGTGTGTGTGTGTGTGTGTGTGTGACACTGCTGCAGTCTCAGACTCGTATAAAGTGTGTGTGTGTGTGAGAGAGACACTGCTGCAGTCTCAGACTCGTATAAAGTGTGTGTGTGTGTGTGACACTGCTGCAGTCTCAGACTTGTATACTGTGTGTGTGTGTGTGTGTGTGACACTGCTGCAGTCTCAGAATCATATACTGTGTGTGTGTGTGTGTGTGTGTGTGTGTGTGTGTGTTTCAGCTGCATGCAGACCCTGTGCTGACGAGGAGCTGCTGATGGCGATCTGCACCAGCGACTTCGGTAAGATAAACCTGATTTTAACTGCTCTAAACTATTAGTTTCCCTGAAAAATTGTACTATATTTTCCTTTGCACAGAAAAATGTTCTGCATTTTCATATCCGTAGCAAGCATTTTGATAGGAAAGGATGACTAAAATGCATTAAAAAAAAAACGCATTCGAAAATGTTGGAACATTTTGTGGACCTTAAGTCACACGGAGTCAAAACTGCATTGTTGAGAGAAAAAAAAACACAGTTTCAAAATAAGTTGTACTAGTTAATAAAATAAAACATACTATGTTTTGCATGCGTGATTTTAATTTAATTTATAAGACATTTTGTAGTAAAAGTCGCAGCACGTTTCACATGATGAACTTGTATTATTAATAAAGGAAAATACTTCCTGCATGTTTGCCTGTTTAATGTTATGTACGTTCTATAAGCTGCAGCACGATTCAGATGTTAAAGATTGTGTGTTTTATTCTGTAAATGGTGTAATCTCTGTCTCAGCGGTGCGCGGCAGTGTTCATCATGTGGAGGAGGAGGAGGATGAAGATCAGGCGTCAGTGGTGGTGTCGTTGAGTCACGTGTATCGTCAGAAGAGCCGTGTGTTCGTGTCCGGCGGCGGCCGGTGGACGGGTCGTGTGAAGATGCCCCGGCGGTGCGGTCCGTGGGCGGGAAAGGGCGAGTTCCTCTTCACAGGGGCCGTGCGGTTCGGGGAAGCGTGGCTGGGATGTGCTCCGCTTTATAAAGACTTCATCAGACTGTACCGCGCGGCTCTAGACGCGGGAACAAACCCCTGCCACATAGACACCGACTGAGAGACACACTCAACAACCTCTGCTGAACGTAATGGACTCTGCTCAATCTCATGAAAACATCGGGGGGGGGGGTTTGGTTCATGCCTCGGACCAAGGTCACATTTTATCCCAAAATCTAAAATTAAGATATTACGTTTAGGATAATTAAGTAAAATACAGATTATTTTATAACCAGGTTTTGAAATAATTTTAATATTAATTAAATACATTTCCCCTCCAAAATAAGTACTCATTACTGCATTTCACCCAGAGGCTTTTCAAAATTATTGTTATTTATAATTCATAATTTTCAGCTGGGGTTTCTTTAGATTTATTACTGATTTAATTTTAAATGAATACAATTAAGCAACATAAATTAAATTGAAATTCAGTACTGTAAATCCGGCAATTATGTATAAATATTTCACTTATTTCAACATTTAATTCACTTTAACATTACTGAAATAATAATAAAAACTACTATTATTATTTGTTGTCATTATAAATAATATTATTATTACAGTTACTACAGTTATTATTAAGGTTGATTTGTAAATAAGTATTACAAATATTTAAACAAAACTTAATAATGTATACCGTGGACCAAAATGATCAGAATGTTAGAATTATTATAATAATATGACAAAAAAATCAGTAATATAGTATTTAAATTGTTGTATATAATGGCTCTATGTCTAGTGCTGAATTTAAATTATATATATATTTATTTTTTCAAATTGGGGATTTTAAATTGTCCCGAGATTAATGTCACAATTGAATTAGTTTTTTTTAAACATTATTTCGTTCTTTGTGTTGATTTTGGGGTGAAATGGGGCCTGAGAGTGTCCTGGCAGGTTCTTCAGACGGATATCCAGTGCTTCCAGACGGAGGGATCCTCCCTGAAGCTGCTGTTCTTGGTTACAGACACAAGTTGTGTGTGTTTGTTTCTCTCTGTTGTTGTTGCATGATTCATTCATCTGAGAGCCACACAGAGAAAGTGTGTCGTAACACTCGGATCCAGAAGTTGTGTGTGTTTGTTTCGGTCTGTTGTTGTTGCATGATTCACGCGTCTGAGAGCCACACAGAGAAAGTGTGTCGTAACACTCGGATCCAGAAGTTGTGTGTGTTTGTTTCTCTCTGTTGTTGTTGCCTGATTCACGCGTCTGAGAGCCACACAGAGAAAGTGTGTCGTAACACTCGGATCCAGAAGTTGTGTGTGTTTGTTTCTCTCTGTTGTTTTTGCCTGATTCACGCGTCTGAGATCCACACAGAGAAAGTGTGTCGTAACACTCGGATCCAGAAGTTGTGTGTGTTTGTTTCGGTCTGTTGTTGTTGCCTGATTCACGAGTCTGAGAGCCACACAGAGAAAGTGTGTCGTAACACTCGGATCCAGTTGTGTGTGTTTGTTTCGGTCTGTTGTTGTTGCCTGATTCACGAGTCTGAGAGCCACACAGAGAAAGTGTGTCGTAACACTCGGATCCAGTTGTGTGTGTTTGTTTCGGTCTGTTGTTGTTGCCTGATTCATGCGTCTGAGAGCCACACAGAGAAAGTGTGTCGTAACACTCGGATCCAGAAGTTGTGTGTGTTTGTTTCTCTCTGTTGTTGTTGCCTGATTCACGTGTCTGAGAGCCACACAGAGAAAGGATGTCGTAACACTCGGATCCAGAAGTTGTGTGTGTTTGTTTCTCTCTGTTGTTGTTGCCTGATTCACGCGTCTGAGAGCCACACAGAGAAAGTGTGTCGTAACACTCGGATCCAGAAGTTGTGTGTGTTTGTTTCTCTCTGTTGTTGTTGCCTGATTCACGCGTCTGAGAGCCACACAGAGAAAGTGTGTCGTAACACTCGGATCCAGAAGTTGTGTGTGTTTGTTTCTCTCTGTTGTTGTGGCATGATTCACGCGTCTGAGAGCCACACAGAGAAAGTGTGTCGTAACACTCGGATCCGTGAGATGATGAGCTCTTGCCTGCACGCATGCGTGTGCTGCTGCGAGACGATGAACGCTGCTTTTGTGTAAAGCTTTGTTTATAGTTATTGAGCGGTCAATTCTTCTGACTGACGTCTGGACTGTGTTCATGTGTTCACGAGTGAGTTTGAGTGTGTTTCTGTTCCTCGGACTCAGAACGAGTCTGGAATAAAACACTCCTAATGGAAACATCGTGGTATGATTTTCTGTGTGTGTGTTGCTGGGTGTTTTCTGTACAAGCTGCTCAACTGTGTTATCATGTGAACGCAAGTGATTCCAGCTACACAAGACATGATGTCGTTGCTCAAAGTGCGTTACCTGAACGCCGTAACAGGATTTTAAGTACACGGCCTGTTTTCAGTTCAATTACCATCAGTTGGTTTAATCAATTATCTATCCAACTCTACCAGATTAACGTTGATATAACACATCTCATTCCACTGAATGGGTGTCATCTGCTTCATACATGTTCTGTCATACTTGCAGGAAATGAAAATAAAACAACAATTCAGGAACAAGCATGGTTTCTCTGGGAATGTTTTTTTGTCTCAGTGTGGATTGATTGAAGGCCAAACCATTGAGACAATGTATCTAGATTAATATGGATGTAGCCTATTAGTTACATTAATAAATCTGACGACACTACTCACTCCTGTTACTTTTACTCAGTGACTATATATAAGTATAGGATATATGAGTATATGAGTAACAGGAGTGAGATTTCAGGATAAAATCAGCAAATACGTATAATCTAGCCACATAGAGTACATGCTAATATTATGAGAATATTCAGCAAATTATAGTGATTCACCAAAGATGTGTATTTTTTTTTTAACTAGTAAACATCTAAAAAAATATTGAGGTAAGAGGACAGTATTTATGAGGATGCTCCCAGCCCCCGTTACAATATCCTCAAATATACAGAAAATAAAACAAGACTGCATGTTTTCGATCCAGATGTTGCAATATTCTGTTGAAAATGTGTCTTGAGGAATTTTCCGGTCTTTTGGGGGGGGGGGGGGGGGGGGCGCCCATGTGTTAGGGTAACAGTACTGAGTGAAAACCTGGGGACACGACTACAATGTGTATTTTATCCAAAGTATTACACATTTATTTTGAAATAAATGTATTTAAAGCACAGATGGGATATGGAGGTACACAAAAAGGATTGCTGAAGGATTTTAAACATTATATGTAATGTTAAAATGTAGCGTTAGACACTGGGGACATGTACAAATGATATATTTTCAGTGTTTTTAACTATTTAATTATATATTTTAAATTTGCCGTTAGATTAATGAGCAGGATATTTTCTTAATAATAACATGTATTTTATAGTTCATTTGTATGCATGTTTGTACCTATAATGTCCTGGGGACAGAAATGACACCCATTCGGTGGATTTGGAGGGAAATCTAGCGCCACCTTGAGTGCTGCGGTTTAAACACTTAAAGTATGAAATGATGTGGAACAATCCTTGAGAAAATATGATTCATTTTGTGTGTTTATTGAGTACGGTTAGATCTTAAGATGTTATATCAAAATAAAAATAACAATGATTAACCTATTATTTCTTCAAAGCTAATTATTGGCTCCTAGACTGTTCTGGGAAGGTGATTTTCTGGATTAAAAAAGAAACAGAAAAAGTTCCTAAATGTTATTATTTGGTTCTCAATAATGAAGAACACTAAAGGAACGGTTTATGTTTGCTGAGTTAATGTGTGCGCTGGTATTATTGTAATACACAATTCATCAGTGCTTCTTATTGTAAAGAAATGTTTGTTTTTAAGCAGGTTTTCTACTTGAGAAAATGTTTCTAACCAAGACCAAATGTTCACAGAGAAACAATATTAACAAAACAAATCCCTTATTTCTGTCAGAATATCCCGTTTCAGATTTAGAAATGCATCGCAGATGGCGTTCACTTTCTGCCACCTTTAGCCCATTACAAGTTAAAGTCCACATTAACATAACAGCACTGTGCCAGGCTCATATTAAGTGTTGTGCATTCATCCTGAGATCGAATTCCCAACCTTGTGTGATTCTGAACCAAAGTTTTATTAATCCTTCATGTAAAATATGAAGCGCTCTTTACTGTTTTTCTGTGAATTGCTCCAAGTTGGATCGTTCCTCTGCGTGAGTGACGGGCGTTCATGATTGTTCAGGGACTCTGTTGTGTTCACGGGTGAGCTGGATCTTCATTTCTCTCTGTTGAGCTTTCCCTCAAACATACACTATCTTGCCAAAAGTATTGGCACCCCTTCTAATGAAAGGTTTGACTACTTTAGTAATGTCCATGAGTACAAATCTTAATGTTTAAGCATATAATGATATTCTAGGGAATCTAATTGTATAGCAACAGTTTGGACTCTTTTCTATTCTAACATGACAGTGTGTCTGTGTATAAGACAACAATCAAAGAGAAATGTGTTATGTTCTCTTAAATGTGTTGTTTTATAATGCATTGAGTTCGATTGTGCTGAAAGCATTATGTTATGCCTGACCAAATGTAGGTGTTCGTTTACTGGTGTCTGCAACAGGATATAGGAAGTAAAGAGTTACGATAAGTTGATGCTACTCGCTGTGTCGGTGTGATCTTTATCAAACACAACATTTGGCGACGAGGATGGCTGATATCGCACTACCACCTCCTGCCCCTTTCCTTGCTCTACCCGGCGAGCCTCCGATTCCCTGGACTCGCTGGTTACAGTCCTTTGAGACTTTCCTTTTGGCAGTGGGGCTGACTGACGTGAGCGCTCGGCTCTGGGATTTTCTCTAGTTGACACGAAGGGAGCTGCGATCCCGACAGTCTCCACGCCCTGGCAACAAAAGTGGCCGTCCCTGTTTGAAGGTTTGGGCTGTCTTACTGCTTTTGCCCACCAACCTCTCCTGAATCCCGCCATTAAACCAGTCATCCAACCACTTCGGCGCATTCCCTTGGCTCTCCGTGATGGTGTTTCGGCTGAGCTCAAGCAGCTGCTGGATGTTGGCATTATTGAACCAGTGGATGCGTCGCCCTGGGTCTCAAACCTGGTGGTAGCTCAGAAGAAATCAGGGGCCCTACGGGTGTGTGTCGACCTGCGAGCGGTGAATAAGGCAGTGATCCCAGACAGGTTCCCTCTGCCTACCTCAGAAGAGCTCACTGCTCAGTTCCATGGCTCAACCGTGTTCTCTAAACTGGATCTTAGACAGGGTTACCTACAAGTGCCTCTCCACCCCAACAGCAGAAACCTCACAGCCTTCGTTACCCATGCAGGTGTGTTTCGCTACACACGTATGCCGTTTGGACTCAGCTCCGCCCCCAGCTGTTTCCAAAAAATCATGGTGTCGGTGTTGGCTGGTATACCGGGGGTGGCTATTTACCTGGATGATGTGGTTATCCATGGGCCCACCACCGAGAGTCACGATGAACGCCTCAGTAGAGTCTTGGCAGCCCTAGCTAAACACAAACTAACCCTCAATTCTGAAAAATGTGTTTTCTCTGCACCAACCATTGAATATGTGGGTTTCCGGCTGTCAGCAGATGGCATCACGCCACTTCAATCAAATGTAGATGCCATACAGGCAATTCCTGAACCCAGCTCAGCTGTGCAGGTCGCCTCCTTTTTGGGCATGACGGGCTACTACCTGAAGTTCCTCTCACACTATTCTGCTACCACTGCCCCACTACGGCAACTGCTGCGTAAAGATGAGCCATGGGTGTGGTCAAAGTCATGCTCTGCTGCCGTGCGTGCGCTCAAGATGCAACTCACCACAGCCCCAGTGTTGGCTCACTTCGATATCTCCAGCCCCACCTGGGTGACCTGCGACGCATCAGCTACAGCCATAGGAGCAGTGCTGTCACAAACCCAGCGGGGCATTGAGAAGCCAATCGCCTTTGCGTCACGGGCCCTCAATCAGACAGAGCAGCGCTACTCAGGGGGGGAATGTGAAGCATTAGCCTGCATCTGGGCCTGTGAGAGATGGCACTTGTATCTCTATGGTCGCGCATTCACCCTAAGGACAGATCACCAGGCCCTGACAGCACTACTTTCCACATCTGGGACAGGCCACAGACCACTGAGGCTACACCGCTGGTCCGACCGTCTTCGCCAGTATAACTTTGACCTGAAGTTCACCCCGGGCAGAGACAATGTTGTGGCCGATCTACTGTCCCGCTCAGCTCCGCCACACCCCACCACACACACACCGACACGGATCAGGTGGAACGGGACATTGTCCAGATGTTGCACACACCCCTCCAGGTCGTTGTATCGTTACAAGAACTGAAGGAGGCATCGGAACAGGACCCGGTCCTTTCTCAGCTCCGAGTTTATATTCTAAATGGCTGGCCTCAGGAGGTACCAGAGGGGCTGGCAGCATTTTACAGACTAAAGCATGAGCTGTCCTGCTGGAATGACACCTGTGTGGCACGCGGCCTCTGCACAGTCATCCCTAGCACCCTACGTGCACGTGTTTTGGCGATGGCTCACGAGGGCCACCTGGGTATTGTGAAGTTGAAGCAGCGCTGCAGAGACCGGGTTTGGTGGCCAGGGATAGATAAAGACATCGAGGCCCTGGTGAAAGATTGCGCTGCCTGTCTCTTAAGCGGTAAGACTGGTCACCAGGCCCCCCCACCCTTACAACCTCTTGCTTGGCCATCACAGCCCTGGGACCACCTGCAGCTGGATATTTGTGGTGAGATACAGGGAGTTCCTCATCACCAACGCTTCCTAGTAGTTGTCTATGACCTGCATTCGAAATGGCCTGAGCTCATTGCCACCGGCTCTGTGACATCTCAGGTCATAATTAACTTCCTGGACTCTCTGTTTTCCTGCTGGGGCCTTCCAAACACGGTCACTACTGACAATGGCCCGCAGCTAATCTCAGCTGAGTTCACAACATACCTCCAAACCAAAGGTATTCATCACATCCGCACGGCATACTATCACCCCAAGCTAATGGTGGCGTCGAACGCTTCCATCAGTCACTGAAAAACAGTCTCAGAGCGCACTTGTTCCAGGGATGGACCTTCTCACGGGCCATCCATCACACTCTGCTGCACTACAGGGCCACCCAACACTCTACGACGGGGGTCTCTCCAGCTTTCCTCATGCTTGGCCGTGAACTCCACCTTCCCCTCGACAGGCTCAGCCCCGCACTGCCCAAGGGCCCTCTACCGAATGTCAGGGCCTCTGTCACCCGCCAGCAGAGGAGGATGAAGCAGAAATTCGATCTCTCAGCACGTGTTAAGATCCCTGACATTAAGGCCACAGATTGGGTCAGGGTTCGCAGGCCCCACAGAGATAACAAACTCGCTTCATATTGGTCTGCCCCTCTCCAAATTACTCATCAGCTGGGCCCAGCCACCTTCTTGCTCAGCAATGGCACACGGTGGCACGCAAGCCGCCTCCGCAAAGTGCCGCCACCAGCACATACAACAGGCGTCACACCTCAAGCCACACCTCCAGCTTGGCAGGACACCCCAGCATTTCAGCTGACACCTCAGATAGCTCCTGCACAAGCTCCAGACATGCCTATCAACCTGCCAGCTGAGATTTGTGCCTGCCCATCACAGACTGCCCAGCCTCATCCCCTTGTTTCTCCACGGCCTGTCCGCATTCGTTCTCGCCCAGGGCACTTACAGGACTTTGTGTCAACAGTTCATGTTTGAAACCCCGTAGGGAGGGGGGGAAATGTTATGTTCTCTTAAATGTGTTGTTTTATAATGCATTGAGTTCGATTGTGCTGAAAGCATTATGTTATGCCTGACCAAATGTAGGTGTTCGTTTACTGGTGTCTGCAACAGGATATAGGAAGTAAAGAGTTACGATAAGTTGATGCTACTCGCTGTGTCGGTGTGATCTTTATCAAACACAACAAAATGATGATTCAGTCAGTGTGGAAGAACTTGACTGGTCTAATCCCAGCTGAACACCTCTGGTGTGACTTTAAATGAGACACAAACTCATCACCAAACACCAATGACTTGTACATTCATTATATGGACAAAAGTACTGGCACCCCTTCTTTAGAAGAGAAAAAGGCACTTATAAACTGTGCCAACAAAGATGGAAAGATAATTCATGTACATAAAAATTGTATTTCCACCTCTGTTGCAACAGTTTTGAAGTGTATGAAATGACGGTACCCATATGTACAGTCATTAGTGCTTGTCTTATACCTATATACAGTGGGGCAAAAAAGTATTTAGTCAGCCACCAATTGTGCAAGTTCTCCCACTTAAAAAGATGAGAGAGGCCTGTAATTCATCATAGGTATACCTCAACTATGAGAGACAAAATAATTTAAAAAAAATCCAGAAAATCATATTGTAGGATTTTTAAAGAATTTATTTGCAAATTATACCAGAACCATGACACTAACTGTGTTCAAATCAGATTGTTTTCAGACAATGAATCTGGTGCTTGTGTTTGATTACAGATCCTGGGCAAACATCTCTCTATTCATCTCACCCTGGACCACCAGAGCCATGACACTAACTGTGTTTCGGTCGTTATGCATGGCATTGTTCAGAGTTAGTCTTTCTAAACCGTTCCTCCAATCATTTGCAGGCTGATCTCCAAGCGGAGCGAACACGAGTCCAGCTCTCATCTGATCTGTCTCGAGTCTCAAGACTTTCTCCCGCTCAGCTGTCTCAAGCACGGCTGGAATGAAAGCACAGATAACTCAGACGTGACTCTGAGTGTGTGTGATGGGTTATTATTAACAGCACTGAGCTGACACAGAAACGGTCTTTCAGTGTCTCCATGGTTTGGGGGTCTCTGCTGGAAGCCAGGAAAATCATTATGACTTGAATTGGTTGTTTTAACAGTGTGTTGCTGTTTAGCCTTAACGCGAGGAAAACCAATGACAGATGAGTGCGATTTTAAAGTCATGTAGTCTACAATTTCATGATTGATAACTCGGCCAGGTTGTTTTTTTATGGTGTATTAACTAAACACCTATCCCAGTTTTAATAGTGATACCGTTAGGCTGACTTTAGCATAAACACTGCAGAGCAGCAAATCTCTACGATAGATATGTCGCCTATTTTGAGCAGAATACACATATTTTTGGTATTAACGATGTAATTAATTTGTCAAAATGTGCATGCAATACTGTATCCCACAATGCAATGTGCTCAACATGACTTTTTTAAATCTGCATTTGGAAGATCAGCTGTCTGTAACAAAATACTTCTCCATTGGTGCATCACATTCGGTTTGAACAACGTTTTGTGTCAGTGGCCTTTAACCCTCATCCAAGAGAGACTTTTGTGCACTCACCTTAGTTTTAACGTAAGAGCTGCGAGGCCATTTGTAACGTGGATGTGTGAGCTAGGCTTCCGGTGTCATACGCTTCCGGTTATTTCAGCTGTGCCTAAAAGAGTAGAAGTATAAGTAGAAATATATATTACTGTTTAATTCATCTATATTACAATACTAAGACTCAAAACTAATGTAGTAGACGCTGTTGCAATATTAGCAAAAATGTCATTTCCACAGCATGTCTCTACCACAGTAAATGTAGGTGTTGTGGTAGAGACAAGTGAAAGGGTTACTGTATATTAAATTACAAATATTCAGTCTACTGTAAATTATATTTAAACATGACATTTTATAACCCTATATGAGACCAAATTAATCAACAATAAGATCAAAGAAATGCAGAGAGTAAATGAGGAAAGACCCAGAGTTAGGGTTAGGTAGCTAGGGTTAGGGTTATGTAGTTAGGGTTAGTGTTAGGTAGTTAGCGTTAGGGTTAGGTTAGGGTTAGGGTTAGGTAGTTAGTGTTGGGGCTAGGTAGTTAGGGTTAGGTAGTTAGGGTCAGGGTTAGGTTTAGGTAGCTAGGGTTAGGGTTAGGTAGTTAGGGTTAGGTAGTTAGCGTTAGGGTTAGGTAGTTAGGTTTAGGGTTAGGGTTAGGTTTAGGTTAGGTAGTTAGGGTTAGGATACTAACCCTAGTATCTGCAGAAGGAAACAGAACATTACAAAGAGAGAGACAGGAAAATGTGCAGATAGAGAGTTCTTCCAGCTGACAAAAAGAGGGGAACAATCTGAAAAGAAGTTAGTGGAGGATAAATAAATGAAACCAGAGAGCAAAACACAAAGTACTGCATGCCTCAAATCAGTCTGTTGTAACAAACACATACATTTGAGCAGATAATGTCTTTTAAACATGAAAAATATTTTGAGTATTTTAATGCAAAACTACTACTATGTTTTACTCAAACCTTCTGTTTTCAGTTTGTTTTTTGTTTTTTCACTCTTGTTCTGTACACTAGCCTTTTTTTGATTTCATGGCACTTCAACATTTTGTCCTTACCGACACAAGATGTCATTAACGCAGCTCTGCTTTATTTTAGTTTTTTTGCATATGTTTTTTTTTTTATATCAGTAATTACAAAACTCCAAGCTATTGGAATATAACATTTTGATAGAAATAAAAAAAATAAAAATGTATATAATGAACATTATGGTAATGTTGCAGTGAACATTTTGAAAAATCTTAATGACTTAAAATTCACAGGAGTTGATCTTACTAAAGTTTGGAGAGCTGAAAGTACCGTACTTGCAGAAACACTAGGTAACACTGAAGAACAAGATTGGGATCATTTTTCCCCGATTGATGAACGATAAAAAACACTGACAGCCAATCTGAATCCATCGGATTCCTTACACCGACTGTAAAGCACGATAACCTTGTGAGAACTTAGGCACGTTCAAGCTCAGACATTTTGCTCCGGTTGAACGACATGTTTCCTGGAAACGGTGTGCAATGGGCTTTGAGATAAGTTTTCTCTTTTTGTGTGTCAAAAACATCAGCAACGTGTATATAAACCCACGTGGTAATAAAGAGACAGCTCGCACAATGGGTCCAAGTGATTAATGTAACATAAAAATGCTATACATATATATATATATTTTAATAATTAAGAACCACAGTTTCCACAAATCCCTTCACTCGATTGGGATATCCTCTTTTATTCTGGAGGCAAGGGCAGTGACTGTAACATTGAGTGTATTTTGCAGTATTAAACACATATTTATACCGATTTCATCAGACACTGAAATTTTTCTAAAAGAACACAAAGAATGGCCTTTTCAGCTGCCTTATTTTCAACACTTGTGTCATCAGTTCAGTGTGTTCAACGCACCACCGTATCCGTTTTATAAACGTTTTGCACTGTTTTGTTGGGGCTGAACGCAGGCCTGGCTTTTACTCTGCACATGTGCAGTAGTGTTTTCTCTGCTTCAGAAACGGTGCGCGATCACATCACGTCGCTAAGAAGAAAAAAGTGATTTTTGATGTCCAGTATTTTCCTGTGTGTCTCCGTGCTGTTGTTAAGCTGATGTACGGAACAAAACCATCAACATTCACCATATGAAAATGTAACAAATTCATGTATTTCTAATGTCAGACATCGATAGAACATCACCAAAAACACATATATAAACTTTATTTAAATCTTAAAATATCCAATACATTAAACATGCATGCAATTATAACTCCAAAGCATCACACATGTTTTATGAAACTTGAAAAAGAGACACAAAAGACAAAAACAGATGCTTACTGAAGAGTGACTAAGACACGTAACATCAAAACTTCAGTTCCTGGAAAATTACGTAAATCGTTGGAAACATTACAAAACATGCTATTAACAGAAAGTGTTTCAACAGGCGTTTAAATGCAGCTAGTTGAGGTCATAACTTCCCACACAGACGCACTAAATCACAAACCACAGTGTTAAAAAGATCTAGGTACAACAATGTAAATAACCACCATGAACATTTCTAGTTTGTGGTATTGGTAAGTCTGATCAGTACTTCCTACTCAACTACAGATAGTGAGAAATGTCTTGTGACTTGACACACATTTAAATCACTATTATAAACATCTGATTCAAAACTTCAGTATATTTACACTTTCAATTTTTCTTTTCAATCCCTGTGATGGATCCTGGATCATATGACTGTGCTGTAAATCACCGAATTATCCACCATTGCATCAGATCTGTGGAACAACACAATCAAATATGAAGTGTGAATGATCAATTAAGATCCACCACAAGTAATGCAGGCGCTGATCAAAGGTCAGTCAATTCTGAGAGATCATGCAATTAGTGATTCAACATAAGAAAATGTGACTCAAACTATTTCGTTTCTCACCTCGCAGCAGAATCAGGATGATGCGCTCTCAGATTCTCATAGTTGTTTTCATTGATTCTGACGTGTTGGATGGTTGTGTAAATTGTCTTTATAGGTCTTCCTGTGGTCTGATCTGCTCGGGGTGAAACTCTAGCATACAGAACATCATCACAGTGGTTTCTGTCAGAGCTGGACGGTTGTTGAACCTGGAGAAAGAAGTATAAAAGTAAAATCACCTGCATGAGATGCATGTTCATTAAGCTCATTTTCACTGATTTCTCATTCTTTGACAAGCTGAATTAAGATACAAAACAATTCAAAAACATATTTTATGACAGAAACAGAGATATTTCTGTGTTCTGACCTGCTTCTGTCTGACGTCTGAAACTCCACTTTTTATCTTCCTGTAAATAAAGATACGCATGTAAACACAAACACACATTCATAATTAATAATGAGTACACCAGTGCGCATTATTAAAGAGGTCACCTCACGAACATGATGATACAGATAAGAAATACAGCTCCACATCCGGCTGCGATCGCAACAGCTGCGTACAGGACTGTTTCATCTCCTCCTGAAAAAGAATGAAAACTAAAGTATAACCGTATGGCTGTACAAATAGTAATATATGCAGCATTTATTTATTAATGCAAAAATCTGAAAATGTTTGTGGTGACTAAAATATATGTCAGCCAGTGTACAGCCAGTATAATATGTGCATTGAATAAGAATATACATTCCAGAGAATTTACCTTGCAATGTCAATACAACCTGATTAATATCAATAAGCTAAGGATTCATCATATCTTCTTCAAATGACACCTTCAAATCATGCGTTTATTAATTCATTCATATATTTCATATACAGAAATGTTTGAACTCATTTACGTTTAACAGTGACAGTAACAGCGTCTGATCTCTGAGATCCATGTTGATTGTGAGCCTCACAGTAGAAGCGTCCACTCTGTAGTGCACTGAAACTCTGTCCAGATCCAACAGATGAGCTTTGATTCTCCTTAAACCAGATGAAGTTCAGAACAGGTGGGTTTGAATCACTGCTGCAGCTCAGAGTCACTGAATCTCCCTCCACTATTTCACCAGATCCATTTATAGACACAGAGACGCTCCTGGGTGCATCTAAACCAGACAAATGAAGTGTTAAATTCATGTTTTACAATTATTAACCCAGTAAACCCACTAATCTGTATGATACCAGTTATTGAACCATCATTAACTCACACATGATATTTAAAGTCACAGCAGAGTATTTCTTTCCATGTTCATTGATGGACTTGCACTTGTATTCTCCACTGTGATCAGATCTGATGTTTGAGATGCTGTAGATTCTTCCAGATCCAACAAACGCTCCTCCTTTAAACCAGGTGAAGTTCAGAGCAGGTGGGTTTGAATCACTGCTGCAGGTCAGAGTCACTGAATCTCCCTCCACTATTTCACCAGATGGACTGACGGACACTGAGACATTCTTTGGAGGGTCTTAAAAAAATAAAAGATTATGCAGTACTTTTAGAAAATCGTCATCATCAACTTTGTAAACAAAGTATTTTTTTTACAACATTGCATTTTGGTTGCTGGTTACGTAGTTGAAATTTATGATAAAAACAAACAATATAATAGCCTCTGTTTGGATTATCTGATAAACTACACACAAGTAACCACTGTGGCAGCTACAAATCTGTACATGCAAATTTATACCTGGTAATACAAAGGCTTCATCTTAAAACACAGAACATGGAAATTGGAAGAAGGCTGGATAAAATCTCAACAAACTAAACCTGGATTAAACCGCAACTTTTCAAATTATGACCAAGTACTCACAAGTGACATTGAGATGAACAGCAGGAGAGATGTAAGTGTGTCCATGTACAGCACAGCTATATCTGCCTGCATCCTCTCTTCTGACTGACTGCAGCAGGAGTTGATTGTTTCCGTCTCTTCTCTCAGTTAATGTCTGTGAGTTTCTGTACCAGATGAATGTTTCTCTGTCAGTCAGAGCGCAGCTGATTTTACATGTCAGACGGACTGAATCTCCCTCTTTCACTCTCTCAGGAGACTCCACCTGAAGATCTGAACACAACACACACATTATATCTAGTGCTGCTGTCATACACTGATTATTATTCAACATAATGCACAGAAGAAGAGAGAAACCTCATCAAAGTCACCTGTGACTGTAAGAGTTACTCCTGGTTTACCAATCCATTTAACTTTATCTTTATCAGTAGTGAATCTGAAATAGTACTCGTGTTCATCTTTCTGTGTCACATGACTCAGTCTGACCGCACAGTTCTGCTGTTTATCTCCCAGATACTGAAGCCTCTGACTGTATTCAGGATCCTCAGACAGATCTGGAAGCTCTTTACTTTTATCTTTAACAAGTGTTTTGGTCCAGAACACTTTCTTGATCTTATGTTTAGTAGGGTATGTAAAAGTGCAGTTCATTATCACTGATGAGTTCTTTAGTGCACAGATGTGTGAAGGACTGTAAGACACACCGCAACCAGCACTAGAAGCCCCTGAAACACAGAATTCATCAGGATGAAAAGATTAGCAGCAGTTACTAACAGAATGTTTTTGTTCGATATCTTTGAATATCTTTTGGTTGTTGAGTAGCAGTGTTGCCAAGTCTGTGGTTTTCCCGCTCAATTGGGATACTTTATCCCCGCTGCCGTGGGTTGTGAAGGAGAGGATGGAGTGGAAGCCTATCTGATCATATCCTTCATTTTGATATTAATTATTGTATTCATATTTATTGTGTGATTATTAATCAAGTTATTGATCAGTGTTTAACCCTCCAGATTGTTTGTCGATCGATTTAAGGAGTAAAGGCATCTTTATCAGTATAGTTTGAAAAGTGTAGTGCATGTATTCTTCTTAAGTCTTAAGAGAAAGAGGTGCTAACACACGCTGAGTGTAATCTTTCCTAGGGTCACAAGGCCAGGCTAAGGGGTCAGGATGACCTCACATCTACGTGGGCTGCGAGTAACAGAAATAACTGTGACTTTTAGAACAGATCCTGTTCTATCCTTTATTTATATTCTATTCTAAAACCATGAGATGCAGATAAGGGTTTAATGTGTATGTGTGTGTGTCGGCATCTGTTCTCTGTGTCAGCTGAGACTGTCTCCTGCCTCCATCCTGATCCGAGCTGAGGTGTCTTCTTCTTCTGACGCCTCCAATAATCATTTGAAGTGTTTACGTCCATATGTGGAAACTGTCTAAGTTTATCTAGTTTTAGAAGCAATCAGAATGTTGCTGATGTATGTATTGACACAATCATCATCCTCTGTAGGGTATAATTGCCGGTGTTTATGAATTGAGGAGCAGGCGACGGACTCTGTGAGAGTGTTAAAGCTGACTTTTGCCTGAAACTGCAAACTATTTCCTCAGTAAAATGTATTTACTCATTGCACCTTTGACTTCTGGTCTTCATTCAACAACAACACCTCGTCCTTTTGGGTTTTTAACTGCAAATTAGGGGGAATTTAGGGGAAACAGTTGTTTTTCACGTCCTCGGGTTGAAGCAACCACAATAAAGTGATATTTAGCCCCTAAAATACAATTGTTTTTCCAGGGGAACCCTGCCAACAAGAAAATAATAAAATAAAATAAAAAGAAGCAATACATGTGTGTTTTCCCCCGCAGAATGCAATTTTTACTGGGAAAAACAGTAAAAACTGGGAAAAGCATGCATTGCCCTCTAAGGTATATTCAGGCCATGATCTTTAGGCCTGCATTGGGATTGGGATCCCGCCGGACCCAGCGCGGATCTTGTGGAAACAGGCGATTTTACCTTTGCTGCGGGCGGTCAAAAAATACAGTGTGGGACACATAACCGCAATTACAGGTACATATCAAGAATAACGAAGTTAAATTAACACAAGGCTTACTGCGCTAGTTGATGTTACACAGTGTTTGGTCAGACAATGATTACGTTACTTGTCACTGTCGTTTTGCATTTTTATAGAAATAAAAATAATTTAGTGCAGTTGGAAAACAAACAGTACAATGAAAGCATCAACGGAAACATCTGCTCTACTGCAGGGCTGCCAGGTCTGCGTGACAAAACTAGCTCAATGTCCAGTCAAAAACAGCCCAAAGTGCAATTACCATATCCCAAATATCACAACTCCTATGTCATTTCCATACTAAAATACATATTTTACAGTCACTGTTATGCAGAATGATCATAAACTCTGCTCTATGGCTTCCTACCAGTGGCCCTCCTTCATAAAACTTAACATCCAGCCAGTGCCGGCCCGTCCAACAGGCGCTAACAGTGCCACCTTAAGAGAAGGACCCCGCAGCCGCGAGGTTATCCATTCAATTTCAAGGTGCGTTCGACTTGAAGCGGCGCTGTGCAGACAGATCGGTGTTTGACATCGAAGTACCGCAAGAGCTATATAGGGGGAGACTGGGGATGAATGTAACACTTTTTGTTTGAGCATCAGTAACTCAGTGGTTGTTTGTGTTAGATCTCTCAAACTATGATGTACGGTAGCCACATTTTTCTACTACAAATGAAACTCACTTGTACATGTACTGCATAATCACAGACTGTGTGAGTTAATGTCAAATACAAAGAGTTCCGTTGTAACAACCTACCCTGGCGTTGTAACACAGGCTGGGGATAGATGTAACAGTGTCAGGTCATTTGCTGAAATAAGACCCACACTTCCAATTTATGCTAAAACTTTATCAAGAACAGAGAATAATTAGTTTTTTAATAAAGTTAACCATTTAAAGAGACAAAAACATTACATCTTTTTCCTTTTAGGACTTTAAATTGAGCACAAAAACAATTGATGTGTGTACTTTATTCAGTCATTAGCTGTGTTGCCATCTACCAATTCTATGTGAATTTTGGAATCACATACAAAAAATGTTGGATAGAAATGTCAAGATGCGCATAAAATTCTACACATGTGCACAAAATAACTTATGTGCTCATTTGAGGATAGTGTTTTATCAATAAGAAGATATGCGCATAAACTATGATGGAAACACATTTGACATAAATCCTTTGATGTACAACACAAACGTCACATGACTTTGCCTCAATAGAGGATGTGATTGGATAACTGGGCTCATTGGAATCATCATAAGGAGTTGGTTGTAAATTTTTTAAATGAACTGTTTGAACTGAAGTCTCAAATTAAACTAGAGAAACAGCTACTTTAGGGTATGCAAGTCAAATAAATGTATCTACAACACAATGATTGCTAGGCAAAAAAAATATATAAATCTTAATGAAGAACAAAAAATACTTTCTTTCCTGAAAATCAGTTTTTTTTTTGTCATAAAATCTACAATGTTGCTCACATTCACATGTCTCTTCTCTTGTAACATTAAGTGTATAATATGGATGACATCACCACAGCTCCTTTCTGACTTATCAAACTGACTGTGTTACAAGCCTGGTCTCACTACTAATGGACAGCTCTGCCTATCCTATTACAGTACTTTAAGTGGAACACACATACAGATGACCCAGCAGGGCTGTACAGTGCGTTTAAAAACATTTAATTACGTTTTCCCTCCAAATTCATTTAATAACAAAAGTCGAGTGTTTGAAATAACTTCCTTTTGTGATCTGACATAGTTTCATATTACAGAACGAGGCAAAATCATTTTATTTTATAATATTGTATACAGTAATAAAGGCTATGTTGATTAGTATTGCATTAAAAATATACATTATGCATATAAACAATACTCGAGATGGCTTGAAGAACAGAGATACACCATTTAGTCACAATCATATGTTTATTCTTCATCAGTTAAAGCATCATATCTGCGTTTTATTCAGCTACTGCAGCGATAACATATGCCTTTGTCCATATTAGGGATTTCCTCCAACGTGATTTTAGTAAATATTTCATTTTATGATTTTTTTCACTTATGGTTTTACTTCAGGAGGGCTTCCTCCGGCTATTAGTATGAATGAAACAGCTATTCACGCCTTATTTTGGTTATAAAATGGGAAAATAATACTTCTAAGCTTTTCTTAATAAATTTATAAAAATAATAAATTACTCTTAATGTGTTTTTTTATGATCATATATAATAAATCCTTGGATCTTTCTAAACAATATAAGTTATGGACCTCCTGCATGTTAACAGGTCATACTGCAGTTTTTTGTAAAATATTTAAAAAATAATTATTATCAATAATTACAATTTTTTTTATGTTTTTTTTCAGTTATAACTATTATCATAATTATTATTAGTCAAATTGATATGTAAAAAAACAATTTTTGGGCCAAATTTTGCAGATCTACAAACAGGCACAGCAAACTTAGTGTTCTTTATAATTTCTGGCAAATGAAGAAAATATTTATCTGAAAACTTTTCTAATTATAGTTCGGATTTTGTGTGCAGATTTTGTAGGTTCAGCTTTTGTAATTGAAATGAAAGAATGATAGAGAGATTAAAGTGAAATTGTGGTAGAAATGGAATCTAAAGGATAGAGACGAAAAAAGGATGTCCTGACTGCTGTACATAATATTTATTTCTGTAGTATTAGTTTTATAAATGCAATGATGCCCATTATCACAGACAGGCTTGTCATATGTTTAAAGTGATATGACCATTTTTACACTAGTGGGGCCTATTTTAATTATCTCTCCTTGTGCCCCACAACCTTACGGGCCGGCACTGCATCCAGCTCAGTTTACCTTACGTAGAAGGCAACATATTTAAATACAAGCATTTCAGTGAAATAACCCACAGGGGTAAAATCAACCCATGGCAACAGATTTGACTGATCACGGGTCGAGAGTAAGGAGAGAGAAAGCTGACTGATCAAGATCCTGAGCTCATTGTCTTATTTCATAAAATTAGTTCCCTTTACACAGAGTGTGCGTGACCACACGAGCGCTAATTCAAACGTGATTTCAATGCCACGCATATTGATAGCGGCTCCATGATGTGCAAAAATTATCCACCTTGTTTTTCCCTAACAACATGCAGACATTTGTACATTTTATGGGTCTGGCTTCCCGACTTATCCATGTCCAGCTATTTGTAGCAGTAAAAAACAGCTTGTTTTGTTGCTTGATATCACCAACTGGTATGATTTACCATATTATTTTAATGTGTTATCTTAATTATGATCACACTGGTTTATAGAGCAAACAGTTTTACCGTTTAGTGCACTTGTTGTTCTTCTCGAGTTCTTTCTCTACAGCGGGTAATGAACCAGAAGTCTCACTTCTAAAGGCTTACTTCCGGGTTGAAGAACAAGGAGGATATACAATATTAGCACGTTTGCTGGTGTGGGTGGGCCTTGAGTGAAAGTCACACATTGCCGAAACGGACAGTAAGAAAACAAAAAATAAAAATGTGGAGTTCAGTTGAATATCACACACATCTGACATGTTTGCATTTTGCACGTGGCATGAGAACATGAAAAACATACACTAAATCTGATCTGAGCAGTCAGACTGAAACAGATTTCCAGAAATATGATTTGAACAGGATTTCAAATGAATTAGTAAAGTCGAATTTCATGTGATTTTTGCTGTTCACACATGCACAAATAATCAGAGTCAAATCGGATATGCACAGAAATGAACAAGAAGCATTAGAAACTCACTGTGAATCAAGAGAGAAAAGATGAGAGGAAGAAGAAGAGCCATTCTGACTGACATCACCATAACAGCACCTGCAACACGCAAATTACAATATGCTTGAGATTTACAAGAAAAATATCCTTCAGTCTTTCTACCTCAACATTGGTAATTATTTGTGAAATTTACTATCAATGTCAGTGGAAACTGTTTTAAATGAGATTCTACACTTTTTGTTCAGTGCTGAAGCATTAGATATGTATCTCCTTATAAACAAACATAACTTGATAAGAAACTGGTCCTACCTTAACACAGGACAACTCACCAGCTGAAACCAAATGACTCATGAAGAGAAACAAGGAAGGTTTAGCAGCCTCAGTTATAACCAGAACGACATCACTTCCTCCTCATTTCCTGTCTTCATTTAAACCTCTGACTAGTGATGCAAACATATCACATTCAAACAATGTTTCTCTATTTTAGACTTGTTCAAGTTCAAAAAACATTTTTATTTCCTGGTCTATTTTGCAGTTTTGAAGCCCCCCCCCCCAGTTTTCATGTTATTAGATTATTAGCAAATATTACATTTGTACCAAGGGGGGTGTTTTGGGGTAAAACTAGGCCCAGTCTGACAAAGCAATTTACTTTAAACATTTACAGCAAAATCAGATTACAGGCTGTTTTAGTTTAAAATGAAAATAAATAATCAATAATTATGATTTACAAAATTAAAATAGCCTATTTTAAATTGTATTAGCTGATGCTAACTGGCTAGCTAACTAGCTACCTAATGTTAATTTGAGGCTTTTTCTAAATATAAAATCTAAATAATTGTATTCAACTAACTAGTTAGAATACATTTGATTGAAAAACAAAGGATTTTATGTTCAGAACAGAGTAACTAAAGTAACATCCAATTGCCCCCTGGGGCAGTGTATTACCCCACAGACTGTGTTTGTAAAAAATAATTCATTCTGAAAATATTTTTTTATTAAATAACACATACTCCCTATCTACAGGCCCAGCTGTTCTCATATCATATATAACTGTGATGTTCTACAAAACAACACGCTTTAAAACAATTCTTTTCTTTCTGCTCGGGTTAGGGTTAGGTTAGGGTTAGGGTTAGGTTAGGGTTAGGGTTAGTTTAGGGTTAGGGTTAGGGTTAGGGTTAGGGTTAGGGTTAGGGGTACATCACCAGTGTGAGCTTCATAGTGAAAACTTCTACATCACTCTCCTCTACGTAGTCCGTAGTTACAATAAAAAGACATATTTGTGGGTGTTTTTCCTCACTCTACCCTATCGCATGTAAGCAGGACTACTTATATCAAACACACAAGTGAAAAAGTACCTAAAGTCTTCAAATATAGATGTCTGCTGACGTACGAGCGCCCCTGAGGACTATTATTTATAGATGCTGTGGCAATACATTAATGGGCACAACAGTGACGTGGTGTTTCCTGTTGCACATACACAGGTCTGACCAGCAGATTTCCAGTGTGTCGAAACACATCTGCAAAAGTCTTGACACTTGTGTTTTTTTTTTGTTTCGCTGTTATGATTTTGCATGATTATACATTTAAGGTTTCTTAAATTAAATTTGTTTTCTTTAGTAACACAATTAAATCAGTATCATGTGCATGTTACCCTTACATTTGTTTTTTTTGGTATGACCATATTTAGGTTGATTCAGTGATGTTAAATAACATCAAGATTTGAATAAAATCAATCGAGACGTTACGTCATAAAACAGATAAATCACAGAAAGAGGATGAACAATAATAGGGTTCACTTCATTGACAACCAGCAGAAGATAGTGAGACTTCTGCCCAGATAACAGAATTAAGCTTATAAACGAAGTTTAGAAACCAAGTTTGGGAGGATAAACCTGATTTTAACTGCTCTAAACTATTAGTTTCCCTGAAAATGTTCTGCATTTTCATATCCGTAGCAAGCATTTTGATAGGAAAGGATGACTAAAACGCATAAAAAAAAACGCATATGAAATTTTGGAAAATTGTGTGGACCTTAAGTCACACGGAGTCAAAACTGCATTGTTGAGAGGAAAAAACACAGTTTCAAAATAAGTTGTACTAGTTAATAAAATAAAACATACTATGTTTTGCACTCTTGATTTTAATTTAATTGATAAGACATTTTGTAGTAAAAGTCGCAGCACGTTTCACATGATACACTTGTATTAAAAATAAAAGAAAATGTGGGGGGGGGGGGGGGGGGGGTGGGGGACGGGGGTGGTTCATGCCATGGACCAAGGTCACATTTTACCCCAAAATCAAAAGCAATAATTAAGACATTTCGTTTATGATCTTAAATAAAATACAGATTATTTTATAACCAGGTTTTGAAATAATTGTAATAATATTTAAATACATTGCCCCTCCAAAATAAGTACTCATTACTGCATTTCACCCGGAGGCTTTTCAAAATTATTATTATTTATAATTCATTATTTTCAGCTGGGGTTTCTTTAGATTTATTACTGATTTAATTTTAAATTAATACAATTAAGAAACATAAATTTAATTGATATTCAGTACTGTAAATCCGGCAATTATGTATAAATATTTCACTTATTTCAATATTTAATTCACTTTAAAATTACTGAAATAATTGTTGTTGTCATTATAAATAATATTATTATTACAGTTATTATTAAGGTTGATTTGTAAATAAGTATTACAAATATTTAAACAAAACTTAATAATGTATACCGTGGACCAAAATTGTCAGAATGTTAGAATTATTATAATAATATGACAACAAATCAGTAATATAGTATTTAAATAGTTGTATATAATGGCTCTATGTGTAGTGCTGAATTTAAATTATATATATATTTGCTTTTTCAAATTGGGGATTTTAAATTGTCCCGAGATTAATGTCACAAGTAAATTTTTTTTTTTTAAACATTCATTCGTTCTTTGTGTTGATTTTGTGGTGAAATGGGGCCTGAGAGTGTCCTGGCAGGTTCTTCAGACGGATATCCAGTGCTTCCAGACGGAGGGATCCTCCCTGAAGCTGCTGTTCTTGGTTACAGACACAAGTTGTGTGTGTTTGTTTCGGTCTGTTGTTGTTGCCTGATTCACGCGTCTGAGAGCCACACAGAGAAAGTGTGTCGTAACACTCGGATCCAGAAGTTGTGTGTGTTTGTTTCTCTCTGTTGTTGTTGTTGCCTGATTCACGCGTCTAAGAGCCACACAGAGAAAGTGTGTCGTAACACTCGGATCCAGAAGTTGTGTGTGTTTGTTTCGGTCTGTTGTTGTTGCCTGATTCACGCGTCTGAAAGCCACACAGAGAAAGTGTGTCGTAACACTCGGATCCAGAAGTTGTGTGTGTTTGTTTCTCTCTGTTGTTGTTGTTGCCTGATTCACACGTCTAAGAGCCACACAGAGAAAGTGTGTCGTAACACTCGGATCCAGAAGTTGTGTGTTTTTGTTTCTCTCTGTTGTTGTTGCCTGATTCACACGTCTGAGAGCCACACAGAGAAAGTGTGTCGTAACACTTGGATCCAGAAGTTGTGTGTGTTTGTTTCGGTCTGTTGTTGTTGCATGATTCATGCGTCTGAAAGCCACACAGAGAAAGTGTGTCGTAACACTCGGATCCAGAAGTTGTGTTTGTTTGTTTCTCTCTGTTGTTGTTGCATGATTCACGCGTCTGAGAGCCACACAGAGAAAGTGTGTCGTAACACTCGGATCCAGAAGTTGTGTGTGTTTGTTTCTCTCTGTTGTTGTTGCCTGATTCACGCGTCTGAGAGCCACACAGAGAAAGTGTGTCGTAACACTCGGATCCAGAAGTTGTGTGTGTTTGTTTCTCTCTGTTGTTGTTGCCTGATTCACGTGTCTGAGAGCCACACAGAGAAAGTGTGTCGTAACACTCGGATCCAGAAGTTGTGTGTGTTTGTTTCGGTCTGTTGTTGTTGCCTGATTCACGCGTCTGAGAGCCACACAGAGAAAGTGTGTCGTAACACTCGGATCCGTGAGATGATGAGCTCTTGCCTGCACGCACGCGTGTGCTGCTGCGAGACGATGAACGCTGCTTTTGTTTAAAGCTTTGTTTATAGTTATTGAGCGGTCAATTCTTCTGACTGACGTCTGGACTGTGTTCATGTGTTCACGAGTGAGTTTGAGCGTGTTTCTGTTCCTCGGACTCAGAACGAGTCTGGAATAAAACACTCCTAATGGAAACATCATGGTGTGATTTTCTGTGTGTGTGTTGCTGGGTGTTTTCTGTACAAGCTGCTCAACTGTGTTATCACGTGAACGCAAGTGATTTCAGCTACACAAGACATGATGTTGTTGCTCAAAGTGCGTTACCTGAACGCCGTAACAGGATTTGAAGTACACGGCCTGTTTTCAGTTCAATTACCATCAGTTGGTTTAATCAATTATCTATGCAACTCTACCAGATTAACGTTGATATAACACATCTCATTCCACCGAATGGGTGTCATCTGCTTCATACATGTTCTGTCATACTTGCAGGAAATTAAAATAAAACAACAATTCAGGAACAAGCATGGATTCTCTTGGAATGTTTTTTTGTCTCAGTGTGGATTGATTGAAGGCCAAACCGTTGAGACAATGTATCTAGATTAATATGGATGTAGCCTATTAGTTACATTAATACATCTGACGACACTACTCACTCCTGTTACTTTTACTCAGTGACTATATATAAGTATAGGATATATGAGTATATGAGTAATAGGATTGAGATTTTAGGATAAAATCAGCAAATAAATATAATCTAGCCACATAGAGTACATGAAAATATTATGAGAATATTCAGCAAATTATAGTGATTCACCAAAGATTTGTATTTTTTTTTATTAACAAGTAAACATCTAAGAAATAATTTAGGTAAGAGGACAGTATTTATGAGGACGCTCCCAGCCCCCGTTACAATATCCTCAAATATACAGAAAATAAAACAAGACCGCATGTTTTCGATCCAGATGTTGCAATATTCTGTTGAAAATGTGTCTTGAGTAATTTTCCCAGGTTTTTTTATGGGGGGGGGGGGGGGGGGGGGGGGTAACAGTGGGGGGGGGGGGGGGACTGAGTGAAAACCTGGGTACACGACTACAATGTTTATTTTATCCAAAGTATTGGATATTTTTGAAATAAATGTATTTAAAGCACAGATGGGATATGGAGGTACACAAAAATTATTGCTGAAGGATTTTAAACATTATATATATAATGTAAAAATGTAGCGTTAGACACTGGGGACATGTACAAATGATATGTTTTCAGTGTTTTTAACTATTTAATTATATATTTAAAATTTGCCGTTAGATTAATGAGCAGGATATTTTCTTAATAATAACATGTATTTTATAGTTCATTTGTATGCATGTTTGTACCTATAATGTCCTGGGGACAGAAATGACACCCATTCGGTGTATTTGGAGGGAAATCTAGCGCCACCTTGAGTGATGCGGTTTAAACACTTCAAGTATGAAATTATGTGGAACAATCCTTGAGAAAATATGATTCATTTTGTGTGTTTATTGAGTACGGTTAGATCTTAAGACATTATATCAAAATAAAAATAACAATGATTAACCTATTATTTCTTCAAAGCTAATTATTGGCTCCTAGACTGTTCTGGGAAGGTGATTTTCTGGATTAAAAAAGAAACAGAAAAAGTTCCTAAATGTTATTATTTGGTTCCCAAAAATGAAGAACACTAAAGGAATGGTTTTTGTTTGCTGAGTTAATGTGTGCGCTGGTATTATTGTAATACACAATTCATTAGTGCTTCTTATTGTAAAGAAATGTTTGTTTTTAAGCAAGTTTTCTACTTGAGAAAATGTTTCTAACCAAGACCAAATGTTCACAGAGAAACAATATTCACCAAACAAATCCCTTATTTCTGTCAGAATATCCCGTTTCAGATTTAGAAATGCATCGCAGATGGCGTTCACTTTCTGCCACCTTTAGCCCATTCCAAGTTAAAGTCCACATTATCATAACCGCACTGTGCCAGGCTCATATTAAGTGTTGTGCATTCATCCTGAGATCGAATTCCCAACCTTGTGTGATTCTGAACCAAAGTTTTATTAATCCTTCATGTAAAATATGAAGCGCTCTTTACTGTTTTTCCGTGAATTGCTCCAAGTTGGATCGTTCCTCTGCGTGAGTGACGGGCGTTCATGATTGTTCAGGTACTCTGTTGTGTTCACGGGTGAGCTGGATCTTCATTTCTCTCTGTTGAGCTTTCCCTCAAACATACACTATATTGCCAAAAGTATTGGCACCCCTTCTAATGAAAGGTTTGACTACTTTAGTCATTTCCATGAGTACAAATCTTAATGTTTAAGCATATAATGATATTCTAGGGAATCTAATTGTATATCAACAGTTTGGACTCTTTTCTATTCTAACATGACAGTGTCTCTGTGTATAAGACAAGAATCAAAGAGAAATGATGATTCAGTCAGTGTGGAAGAACTTGACTGGTCTGCAGAAAGCAGCTGAACAGCTCTGGTGTGACTTTAAATGAGCCACAAACTCATCACCAAACACCAATGACTTGTACATTCATTATATGGACAAAAGTACTGGCACCCCTTCTTTAGAAGAGAAAAAGGCACTTCCAAACTGTGCCAACTAAGAAGGAAAGATAATTAATTTACTTAAAAATTGTATTTTGTAAAAATTGTATTTCCACCTCTGTTGCAACAGTTTTGAAGTGTATGAAATGACGGTACCCATATGTACAGTCATTAGTGCTTGTCTTATACCTATATACAGTGGGGCAAAAAAGTATTTAGTCAGCCACCAATTGTGCAAGTTCTCCCACTTAAAAAGATGAGAGAGGCCTGTAATTTTCATCATAGGTATACCTCAACTATGAGAGCCAAAATAAGAAAAAAAAATCCAGAAAATCATATTGTAGGATTTTGAAAGAATTTTTTTGCAAATTATACCAGAACCATGACACTAACTGTGTTTCAGTCGTTATGCATGGCTTTGTTCAGAGTTAGTCTTTCTAAACCGTTCCTCCAATCATTCGCAGGCTGATCTCCAAGCGGAGCGAACACGAGTCCAGCTCTCATCTGATCTGTCTCGAGTCTCAAGACTTTCTCCCGCTCAGCTGTCTCAAGCACGGCTGGAATGAAAGCACAGATAACTCAGACGTGACTCTGAGTGTGTGTGATGGGTTATTATTAACAGCACTGACCTGACACAGAAACTGTCTTTCGGTGTCTCCGTGGTTTGGGGGTCTCTGCTAGAAGCCAGGAAAATCTTTACGACTTGAATTGGTTGTTTTAACAGTGTGTTGCTGTTTAGCCTTAACGTGACGAAAACCAATGACAGATGAGTGCGATTTTAAAGTCATGCAGCCTACAATTCCATGATTGATAACTCGGCCAGGTTGTTTTTTATGGTGTATTAATTAAACACCGTTTTCTATCCCAGTTTTAATAGTGATACCATTAGGCTGACTTTAGCATAAACACTGCAGAGCAGCACATCTCTACGATAGATATGTCGCCTATTTTGAGCAGAATACACATATTTTGGGTATTAACGATGTAATTAATTTGTCAAAATGTGCATGCAATACTGTATCCCAGAATGCAACGTGCTCAACATGACTTTTAAATCTGCATTTGGAATATCAGCTGTCTGTAACAAAATACTTCTCCATTGGTGCATCACATTTGGTTTGCACAACGTTTTGTGTCAGTGACCTTTAACCCTCGTCCAAGAGAGACTTTTGTGCACTCACTTTAGTTTTAACGTAAGAGCTGCGAGGCCATTTGTAACGTGGATGTGTGAACTAGGCTTCCGGTGTCAAACGCTTCCGGTTATTTCAGCTGTGCCTAAAAGAGATCATTTGGTTGTACATACACGCTCCGTTATGATTTGTTGTATTATTTTAATTTATTGACCAGCTGTCAGCTGGAGAGCTGAGCGGAGACGACTGCCCTCATAAACGATTCATAGACTACAGTGCTCCCTGATGGACAGAACAGGTAAGTACAGAATAAGATCCGTCTGTAATCAGTGTCATTTTAACACACTGCTTTTCTTCAGTCACATATCAGATTAAAGTTGATCTGTTAACACCAATTCATAATGTTTTAAAAATCACTCTAATAATAGTGGGGTGTTTTTGCAATTATGGGCACTTTTAAGTCCCAGCAGTGAAATATTAGTTTTATGTTACAATTTGTCATATGATACTTTATAAATATTTTCACAGTGTCATTACACACCTTGACAAAAAAAAATATAATTAATGTGATTTAATATAAAATGATGAAGCATTTATAGGTCCAAACATCATTTTTGTTCCTATCCCACTACTCTGGTCACAATGTTGAAATATGTAAAATAAGATTATTGAAGTGCAATTTGACATTATTTCAAATGGAATTGTTGAATAGATATATTAATTTACAGCATCTTGATTACTTTTGTATTATTTACTGATCAGTTTTATGATTTTATTCTACTAAATGTGCCCATCCCACACTTTTGAGTCATTACCACAACAATGAAATAAGGCTTTTATTATGACATTTTATCAAAGACAAACAAGTCTAGCTTCTATGCAAACAGAAATTAGCATGTGAGCACATTGCTATACCTATATACTATACCTCACTCACAAGATCCCAAAAATATAAGGTAACTACAATCTTTTCTGTGTCAGTATTTATTGCGTGTCCTTACTTTACAGCTTAGTAATTCTGTTCTTTGAATTACATTTTTTAAATAAATATATATTACTGTTTAATTCATGTATATTATAATACTAAGACTGTAGTAGACGCTGTTGCAATATTAGCAAAAATGTCATTTCCGCAGCATGTCTCTACCACAGCAAATGTAGGTGTTGTGGTAGAGACAAGTGAAAGGTTTACTGTATATTAAATTACAAATATTCAGTCTACTGTAAATTATATTTAAACATGACATTTTATAACCCTATATGAGACCAAATTAATCAACAATAAGATCAAAGAAATGCAGAGAGTAGATGAGGAAAGACCCAGAGTTAGGGTTAGGTAGCTAGGGTTAGGGTTAGGTAGTTAGGGTTAGGTAGTTAGGGTTAGGTAGCTAGGGTTAGGTAGGTAGGGTTAGGTAGCTAGGGTTAGAGTTAGGGTTAGGTAGCTAGGGTTAGGTAGTTAGGGTTAGGTAGCTAGGGTTAGAGTTAGGGTTAGGTAGCTAGGGTTAGGGTTAGGTAGTTAGGGTCAGGGTTAGGGTTAGGTAATTAGGGTTAGTGTTAGGTAGTTAGGGTTAGGGTTAGGATTAGGGTTAGGTAGTTAGTGTTGGGGCTAGGTAGTTAGGGTTTTAGGTAGTTAGGGTTAGGATACTAACCCTAGTATCTGCAGAAGGAAATAGAACATTACAAAGAGAGAGACAGGAAAATGTGCAGATAGAGAGTTCTCCCAGCTGACAAAAAGAGGGGGAAATCTGAAAAGAAGGCAGTGGAGGATAAATAAATGAAACCAGAGAGCAAAACACAAAGTACTGCATGCCTCAAATCAGTCTGTTGTAACAAACACATACATTTTAGCAGATAATGTCTTTTAAACATGAACAATATTTTGAGTATTTTAATGCAAAACTACTACTATGTTTTACTCAAACCTTCTGTTTTCAGTTTGTTTTTTGTTTTTTTACTGTTGTTCTGTACAGTAGCCTTTTTTTGATTTCATGGCACTTCAATATTGTGTCCTTACCGACACAAGATGTCATTAACGCAGCTCTGCTTTATTTAAATTTTTTGCATATGTTTTTTTTTTATATCAGTATTTACAAAACTCCAAGCTATTGGAATATTAAATTTTGATAGAAATGTAAAAAAAATAAATGTTTATAATGAACCTAATGGTAACGTTGCGGTGAACATTTTGAAAAATCTTAATGACTTAAAATTCTCAGGGGTTGATTTTTCTAAAGTTTGGAGAGCTGAAAGTGCCGCACTTGCAGAAACACTAGGTAACACTTAAGAACAAGATTGGGATCATTTTTCCTCGATTGATGAACGATAAAAAACACTGCCAGGCAATCCGAATCCATCGGATTCCTTACACCGACTGTAAAGCATGATAACATGTGAGATCTTAGGCACGTTCAAGCTCAGACATTTTGCTACGGTTTCCGGGTTGAACGACATGCTTCCTGGAAACGTTGTGCAACGGGCTTTGAGATAAGTTTTCTCTTTTTGTGTGTCAAAAACATCAGCAACGTGTATATAAACCCACGTGGTATTAAAGACACAGCTCGCACAATGTGTCCAAATGATTAATGTAACATAAAAATACTATACATATTTATATATTTTAATAATTAAGAACCACAGTTTCCACAAATCCCTTCACTCGATTGGGATGTTCAATTTTATTCTGGAGGCAAGGGCAGTGACTGTAACATCGAGTGTATTTTGCAGTATTAAACACATATTTATACCGATTTCATCAGGCACTGAATTTTTCTAAAATAACACAAAGAATGGCCTTCTCAGCTGCCTTATTTTTAACACTTGTGTCATCAGATCAGTGTGTTCAACGCACCACCAAATCCGTTTTATAAACGTTTTGCACCGTTTTGTTGGGGCTGAACGCAGGCCTGGCTTTTACTCTGCACATGCGCAGTAGTGTTTTCTCTGCTTCAGAAAAGGTGCGCGATCACATCACGTCGTTAAGAAGAAAAAAGTGATTTTTGATGTCCAGTATTTTCCTGTTTTTTTTCCTGAGTGTCTCTGTGCTGTTGTTAAGCTGATGTACGGAAACAAAACCATCAACATTCACCATATGAAAATGTAACGAATTCATGTATTTCTAATGTCAGACATCGATAGAACATCACCAAAAACACATATATAAACTTTATTTAAATCTTAAAATCTTCCAATACATTAAACATGCATGCAATTATAACTCCAAAGCATCACATGTTTTATGAAACTTGAAAAAGAGACACAAACGACAAAAACAGATGCTTACTGAAGAGTGACTAAGACACGTAACATCAAAACTGCAGTTCATGGAAAATTACGTAAATCGTTGGAAAAATTACAAAACATGCTATTAACAGAAAGTGTTTCAACAGGCGTTTAAATGCAGCTAGTTGAGGTCATAACTTCCCACACAGACGCACTAAATTACAAACCACAGTGTTAAAAAGATCTAGGTACAACAATGTAAATAACTACCATGAACATTTTTAGTTTGTGGTATTGGTAAGTCTGACCAGTACTTCCTATTCAACTACAGATAGTGAGAAATGTCTTGTGACTTGACACACATTTAAATCACTATTATAAACATCTGATTCAAAACTTCAGTATATTTACACTTTCAATTTTCCTTTTCAATCCCTGTGATGGATCCTGGATCATATGACTGTGCTGTAAATCACCGAATTATCCACCATTGCATCAGATCTGTGGAACAACACAATCAAAGTGTGAATGATCAATTAAGATCCACCACAAGTAATGCAGGCGCTGATCAAAGGTCAGTCAATTCTGAGGGATCATGCAATTAGTGATTCAACATAAGAACATGTGACTCAAACTATTTAGTTTCTCACCTCGCAGCAGAATCAGGATGATGCGCTCTCAGATTCTCATAGTTGTTTTCATTGATTCTGACGTGTTGGATGGTTGTGTAAATTGTCTTTATAGGTCTTCCTGTGGTCTGATCTGCTCGGGGTGAAACTCTAGCATACAGAACATCATCACAGTGGTTTCTGTCAGAGCTGGACGGTTGTTGAACCTGGAGAAAGAAGCATGAAAGTAAAATCACCTGCATGAGATGCATGTTCATTTAGCTAATTTTCACTGATTTCTCATTCTTTGACAAGCTGGATTAAGATTTTTTGGGATTAAGAACAATTAAAAAGCATTTTTATAAAGCACAACATAATGAAGTTGCAATTTCTTGTTCACGATAGAAACAGAGATATTTCTGTGTTCTGACCTGCTTCTGTCTGACGTCTGAAACTCCACTTTTTATCTTCCTGTATACAAAGATAAGCATGTAAACACAAACACACATTCATAATTAATAATGAGTACACCAGTGTGCATTATTAAAGAGGTCACCTCACAAATATGATGATACAGATAAGAAATACAGCTCCACATCCGGCTGCGATTGCAACAGCTGCGTACAGGACTGTTTTATCTCCTCCTGAAAAATAATGAAAACTAAAGTATGATCGTATGTCTGTATAAATAGGAATATATTCAGCATTTATTTATTGATGTAAAAATCTGAAAATGTAAGCCAGTTTACAGCCAGTATAATATCAAAATCAAATCAAATCAAATCACTTTTATTGTCACATCACCACAGCACAAGTGCCTTGGTGAGTGAAATTCTTAAGAGCGTGCTCCAGACAGTGCAAAAAAACAACAGACAATTTACATATGGACAGTACATATTTACAGACTGTACAGAAGACAATGTGCAGAATACACATACATATACTCAGTACACATAGTGTACTATAAAGACACACTCAATTATCAACTACACATTATACACCGTATGGGCACATCTACATTATGTATGTGCATCTACATTATGTAATATGTGCATTGTATAATAATTAGGGGTGGGCATAGATTAATTTTTTTAATCTAGATTAATCTAGATTAATTTTGGAATTAATCTAGATTAATCTAGATTAAAATGGCTCATTTGAATTCTGCCGAAGGCATTCAGAATATGTGTGCTACCCAAATAATGACTAAAAGTAAGTCTTTGAGAACGGGTTTCTCCAGGGGCTCATCTCCTGTTTCCAAAATGCATCACAAACTGCTTGAGAAAGCTGTTCTACTATGATAATTGGTGATGAAAATAAACTATGTTCAATAAGATGTACTTGTGTTTACTAACTGTTTATTCAGTTAAACATGAATTTTGAACTGTAGGCCTACATAAGAGGTCGTGATGAACTGTTTACAGTTTCCATTGGGAAGCTTCTTAAAAATAAATTTTCCCTGAAGCAAACCTGGCGGCTTCATAGCTGCATCCATGTTAGCACGTCACGTCTGATGTGGTAATTTCACAGTAACGTTAGGCATACACACAGGTTCGAAGCAGAGGGTGACACGGGAGTGAATTCTCAAGTTCACATGAGACCTAAAGCGCATCCTGTTTGCTTAAAAGCGCAACGTTTCGTTGTTATTCTGAGTGCACACAAATAAACGTAGAGTCTTTACAGATTCGAAAGATGTATTAGGCTACTTTTATCTGTATGACCAAGAATGACGGAGATTTTAAGAGCAAGTGAACGCACCGGAGCCTGTCCTGCAGCAAACGTGCTTCCACACAAACACTTCAATAGCGCACATTTCTCTAGGTTAACATCATATTGAGCGGCCATGTAAAGTTGCTACTACATACATCTTTCAGATGAAAAGCCATATTTGAGGTTGATGAATGATAGGTGAGTGTTTGGATGTCCTGCCCGATTGTATTACCACATAGACCAGCCGTTAACAATCTGTCCATCACGGACTGCGAGCCTCTAGTTCGAAGACTCGTTCTCGCCCCCTACAGTGCAATTCGGCTAGGTATACATCCGCGCTAAAATATCAGGGTGAAAGTCATCATAGCTTGCGTAGTATAGACCCAGCTCCCAACCCAACTTTGAGAATAGATTAACGGCGATATTTTTTTTATCGCCGATAAGAGTCTCGCGTTAACGCAGCACGTTAACGCCGATAACGGCCCACCACTAATATATATATAAATCAACTCAATCCGAGCAGCTGAATCCTTACCCATCTTCAAGAAACGGCTAAAACACATCTCTTCCATCTTTATGTGACCCTCTAACTCTAGCACTCTCTATTCTAATTCTATTTGATCTAATCTGTCTTCTTTTTATTAAAAAAACACAAACATTTGACCCTCTATCAATTGCATTTTTATGCTCTAACTGCTAGATTTTCTTGTAAAACCAACACTAAGTTTAATTGTTCTATATTTTACATACTAGTTTTCTTAAAAAAAATAAAATAAGAAAATCCTTCCTACGTGTACTGTGTTAGGCTAACCAGGACTTGTAATGGCACTTGCATGTTGTTGCTCTTTTGTTGGTTTTGATTGCTTCTATAATGTCCTCATTTGTAAGTCGCTTTGCATAAAAGCGTCTGCTAAATAAATTCATAAATAAATTCCAGTTTTTCCTTGAATTTCCCTTGCAATGTCAATACAACCTGATTAATATCAATAAGCAAAGGATTCATCATATCATCTTCAAATGACACCTTCAAATCATGCATTCATTTATTTCATATACAGACATTTTTAACTGATTTACCTTTAACAATGACAGTAACAGCGTCTGATCTCTGAGATCCATGTTGATTGTGAGCCTCACAGTAGAAGCGTCCACTCTGTAGTGCACTGAAACTCTGTCCAGATCCAACAGATGAGCTTTGATTCTCCTTAAACCAGCTGATATCTGCAGGTGGGTTTGAATCACTGCTGCAGATCAGAGTCAAGTCAAGTCACCTTTATTTATATAGCGCCTTTAACAATACAAATTGTAACAAAGCACTGCACAATATCAAAATAGGCAAATTTGTCAATAATGTAAAATGACAGGATTTAACACTCAATTATCTGCTGAATGCATTTCATTATTGAATTTAGTAGTGGCATTGTCCAGCTTAGTTCAGTTTAAATAATATCTGTGCAATCAAGTCGATGATTGTGCTGGAAATTAAGTGTCCCCAACTGAGCAAGCCAGAGGCGACAGCGGCAAGGAACGAAAACTCCATCGGTGACAGAATGGAGAAAAAACCTTGGGAGAAACCAGGCTCAGTCGGGGGGCCAGTTCCCCTCCGGCCAGACAAATCAGTAGTTTGTTCCAACTGCAGCAAAGTCAGAGTGTAAGTGGTCCACTGGTTCCAGGGGTCTTTCCCCGATGGATGTCTAGGTGACGAGGTCCTCACTGGAGATCTGTCTCTGGGGCTCATCTCGGAGGGGTTGTCATCGTCTCTTCTCAGGTGTTCGGTCATCTCTATCGTTTAAGGGTAGGATCCAGACTGAGGCTTGTGTAATTCCTAACTACCACGGGATGTTAATCCCGTGGCAGTAACATAGAAACAGTAAAACAATTAGCGTAGCAGCGGCTCCATCCAGGAATAACCCTGGATGAAATTATCAGTATAACCCAAGCTAAAGCATAATAATGTGCATGTGTTCAGATGGACTGGCAGTACAAGATTGTGAGATGCATTATATGAATGCTTGGCTAAAGAGATGCGTCTTTAATCTAGATTTAAACAGAGAGAGTGTGTCTGAACCCCGAACGTTTTCAGGAAGGCTATTCCATAGTTTAGGAGCCAGATATGAAAAAGTTCTACCTCCTTTAGTGGACTTTGCTATCCTAGGTACTACCAAGAGTCCAGAGTTTTGCGACCTAAGGGAGCGGGTTGGATTGTAGCGTGATAAAAGATTAGTTAGGTACGCAGGAGCTAAATCATTTAGGGCCTTATAGGCAAGTAATAATATTTTGTAACTGATACGAAACTTAATAGGTAGCCAGTGCAGAGATTGTAAAATTGGAGTAATATGGTCATATTTTCTTGACCTGGTAAGGACTCTAGCCGCAGCATTTTGTACTATCTGTAGCTTGTTTATTGAGGATGCAGGACAACCACCTAGCAGTGCATTACAATAGTCCAGTCTAGAGGTCATGAATGCATGAACTAACTTTTCTGCATCAGAAACACTTAACATGTTCCGTAGCTTGGAAATGTTTCTAAGATGGAAGAATGCTGTTTTTGTAACATTGGAAATATGATTTTCAAAAGATAGGTTGCTGTCTAATATAACACCCAGATTTTTAACTGTAGAGGAAGTAACAGTACATCCGTCTAGTTGCAGATTGTAATCCAAGAGATTCTGTGTACTGTTTTTAGGTCCAATAAGTAATATCTCGGTCTTATCTGAATTTAATAGGAGAAAATTACTGGTCATCCAATCTTTTATATTTTTAACACACTCTGTTAGCTTAGATAGTTTCGAAGTTTCATCTGGTTTTGTTGAGATATATAGTTGAGTGTCATCAGCATAACAATGGAAACTAATCCCGTATTTTCTAATAATATTACCAAGGGGCAGCATATATAATGAAAATAATAGAGGACCTAGGACAGATCCTTGTGGTACTCCATACTTTACTGGTGATAATTGAGATGACTCCCCGTGTAAATAAACAAAGTGGTAGCGATCGGACAGGTAGGATCTAAACCATCTTAAAGCCTGCCCTTGAACACCTGTATAGTTTTGTAATCGATCTATCAGTATGTCATGATCTATAGTGTCGAACGCAGCACTAAGATCAAGTAAAACTAGCAACGAGATGCAGCCTTGGTCTGACGCAAGAAGCAAGTCATTTGTAATTTTAACAAGTGCAGTTTCTGTGCTATGGCGGGGCCTGAAACCTGACTGAAATTCTTCATAGATATCATTTTTTTGCAAAAAGGAACACAATTGAGCAGACACTACTTTTTCTAATATTTTCGACATAAACGGAAGATTTGAAATGGGTCTGTAATTTGCCAGTTCACAAGGATCTAATTTTGGTTTCTTAATAAGTGGCTTAATAACTGCCAGCTTAAATGGTTTTGGGACGTGACCTAAAGATAGCGAGGAGTTAATAATATTGAGAAGCGGTTGTTCTGCAACAGGTAACAACTCTTTCAATAGTTTAGTTGGTACAGGATCTAATAAACATGTTGTTGGTTTAGATGCAGTGATAAGTTTATTTAGCTCATCCTGTCCTATAGTTCTAAAGCACTGCAGTTTTTCTTTGGGTGCGATGAATGATGCTGGAGTACTAGACGCTGTAGAATCTACGTTTGTTATTGTATTTCTGATATTATCTATTTTATCAGTAAAGAAATTCATAAAGTCATTACTATTAAACTGTGAGGGAATATTTAGATCGGGTGACATCTGTTTATTTGTTAATCTAGCCACTGTGCTAAATAAAAACCTTGGATTGTTTTGGTGATTATCTATGAGTTTGCGGATATACTCGGTTCTTGCAGTTTTTAGAGCCTGTCTATAGCTGGACATACTGTTTTTCCACGCAATTCTAAAGACTTCCAAGTTACTTTTTCTCCATTTGCGCTCAAGAATACGAGTATCTTTCTTGAGAGAATGGGTATAACTGTTGTACCATGGCGCAGCACATTTTTCTCTAACCTTTTTTAATTTGATGGGTGCAACAGTTTCTAACGTATTGGAGAAAATAGTTCCCATGTTGCTAGTAATTGTGTCTAGTTCATCTGTATTTATGGGTACACAGAGCAGTTGAGATAAATCAGGCAGGTTATTTGTGAATCTGTCTTTAGTGGCTGGAATAATAATTCTGCCTGGGCGATAACGCGGAGCCATATAGTTAATATCAGTAATATGCAGCATGCACGATACTAGGAAATGGTCAGTAACATCATCACTTTGAGGTATGATATCTATATCAGTTAGATCGATTCCATGCGATATTATTAAATCTAGCGTATGATTAAAACGATGTGTCGGCCCGGTGACATTTTGCTTGACACCAAAAGAGTTTATTAGGTCAGTAAACGCAAGTCCTAACGCATCATTTGTATTATCAACGTGAATGTTAAAATCTCCAACAATTAGTGCTTTATCAACAGTAACCAATAGGTCTGAGAGGAAATCTGCAAATTCTTTTAGAAAATCTGTATATGGCCCTGGTGGTCTATACACAGTAGCCAGAGCAAGCGATAGGACAGATTTATTTTGCTTATCTGACAGTTTAACATTGAGCATAAGTATTTCGAATGAGTCAAACCTGTATCCTGTTTTCTGAGTAACATTGAGAATATCACTATATATTGTTGCGACACCGCCGCCACGACCAGTCTCACGAGGCTCGTGCTTATAACAGTAGCTTGGTGGAGTAGATTCATTTAGACCAAAATAATCATTTGTTTTAAGCCAGGTTTCAGTCAGACAGAGTACATCAAAACTATTATCTGTGATTATTTCATTTACAATAACTGCTTTCGGTGTGAGTGATCGGATATTTAGGAGCCCAAGTTTTAAAAATTGTTTTTGTTCATTTATTTTGCATTTTTCTGGTTTAATCACGATCAGATTTGTTCTAGATCCTGCATTAAATTTATATTTTGAACTCAATATTCGGGGAACAGACACAGTCTGTATAGATTGGACACTACAAGTACCTTTATCTTTTAAGTGGGTAGAACAAAAGTCATCATAGCTGTTATTGGAGAATTGGCTTACTAGTCAGATGGAGCGTAGCGTCCTGGTGATGTTGTCCGACAGGAGTTCCGCACCGACTCTGCTGGGGTGCAGGCCATCAGCACGAAATAGCCTAGGACGCTCCCAGAAAAGATTCCAATTATTGACAAAGAGAATTTTCTGCTCTGTACACCATGAAAACAACCATTCATTTAAAGCAAACAGTCTACTGAACCGTTCGTGTCCTCGTCGATACGTGGGAAGAGGTCCTGACACGATGATCGTCGTCGCTGGCGATGTGCTGCGTACTGTCTCGATCAGGCTCCTGAAGTCCCTCTTCAGTGTCTCCGTCTGCCGCAGCTTGGTGTCGTTAGCCCCCGCGTGAATCACAACAGCTGCAACGCTCTCGTCATCCTTCAGGATCGCGGGTATCTGCACAGAAACATCAAGAACACGAGCACCAGGGAGACAATGAGTGTGCACTTTACCTTCAGCTAATGTAGCACGGACATGCCGGACGATTGAGTCTCCGATGACCACAGCGTCACGATCAGTCTCGCAGAGAGGGGCGAAGCGGTTCCGGGATGAGATGTCGAAGACCGGGGGGGGAGAAGTCGTCGCCCGGGGCCTGGATCGCGTCTTCCGCTGCTGCACCCAGGGTCCGTGGTTTCCCGGCGCCGGAGTGAAGGCCATCTGTGACGATCGCGTCCCGGGTGCACGGGGCCTGTGCAGAGAAACACACGGAGTAGAGGTGGTGGGAGCGTTAGCAGCGCGTTGCATACTTACCCCGGACTTATGAGCGTCAGCCCGAGATGTTTCCAGAATTGCTATCCGTTTCCTCAGCTGGGCCTGTTTCCCAAGCAGCTCGTGGATCCGTGTCTCCACGGCCTCCAGCTCCAGCTGCGCCGAATGCAGCTCGAACGTGTCCTCACCTGCACACAAAGGTAGACACGAATCTGCCATTTAAGCAAGTAACAGTGAAACAATGTTAAATGTGTGTATGCGTGTGTGAAATAGGGGTATTAGCTGTGTTAGCGGAACCCGCGCTGGCTTTGCTAACGGGCTATAAGCTAATAGCGGACTTGGGAAATCAAAATAAAACTAGCGATAACAAGCCGCTCTGATTATTCTCGTTGCAGAATGCGATCGGGAATATATTCACACGTTATAGAAACACAAATTATTGTGTATCAAATCGGAATTTAAGATAGAAAATAGACGATAAACAATTGGCTTGGCGGAGATTCAGCTCAGAACACGCGTCAACGACAAACCGGAAGTAAATCAGCGTGTTTGCCGTTGCCGTGTGTGTGGCAAAATCAAAGTCCCGCGATTCCTCCCTGAATCTCCTTCCCAGAACTGAGCAGACTGAATGATGGACACTGAGACGTTCCTGGGTGCATCTAAACCAGACAAATAAAGTGTTACATTCATGTATTACAATTGTTAACCCACTAATCTATTTGATACCAGTTATTGAACCATCATTAACTCACACATTATGTTTAAAGTCACAGCATTAGAGTATTTCTCTCCATGTTCATTTCTGGACTTGCACTTGTATTCTCCACTGTGATCAGATCTGATCTTTGAGATGCTGTAGATTCTTCCAGATCCTACAAACGTTCTTCCTTTAATCCAGCTGATTTCTGCAGGTGGGTTTGAATCACTGCTGCAGCTCAGAGTCACTGAATCTCCTTCCATTATTTCACCAGATCCAGTTACAGACACTGAGACATTCTTTGGAGGGTCTTAAAAAAAAAAAAAAAGACTATACAGTACTTTTAGAATATCGTCATCATCCACTTTGAAAACTAAGTTTTTATTTCTTTTTTTTTACAACATTGCATTTTGGTTGCTGGTTACTTAAGTAAAATTTCTGATAAAAACAAACAATATAATAGCCTATGCTTGGATTATCTGATAGCCTACACCTGATAAACTACACACAAGTAACCACTGTGGCAGCTACAAATCTGTACATGCAAATTTGTCTTCATTAAGCAACCAAAACTTACTAATTATTATACATAATACAAAGGCTTCATCTTAAAACACAGAACATGGAAATTGGAAGAAGGCTGGATTAAACCTCAACAAATTAACTTTTTAAATTATGACCAAATACTCACACGTGACATTGAGATGAACAGCAGGAGAGGTGTAAGTGTGTCCATGTACAGCACAGCTATATCTGCCTGCATCCTCTCTTCTGACTGACTGCAGCAGGAGTTGATTGTTTCCGTCTCTTCTCTCAGTTAATGTCTGTGAGTTTCTGTACCAGATGAATGTTTCTCTGTCAGTCAGAGCGCAGCTGCTTTTACATGTCAGACTGACTGAATCTCCCTCTGTCACTCTCTCAGGAGACTCCACCTGAAGATCTGAACACAACACACACATTATATCTAGTGCTGCTGTCATACACTGATTATTATTCAACATAATGCACAGAAGAAGAGAGAAACCTCATCAAAGTCACCTGTGACTGTAAGAGTTACTCCTGGTTTACCAATCCATTTAACGTTATCTTTATCAGTAGTGAATCTGAAACAGTACTCGTGTTCATCTTTCTGTGTCACATGACTCAGTCTGACCGCACAGTTCTGCTGTTTATCTCCCAGATACTGAAGCCTCTGACTGTATTCAGGATCCTCAGACAGATCTGGATAATCTTCTTTTTTCTCTTCACTTGAATCTTTATTTTTACCTTTAACAAGTGTTTTGGTCCAGAACACTTTCTTGATCTTATGTCCAGTAGGGTATGTATAAGTGCAGTTCATTATCACTGATGAGTGCTTCAGTGCACAGATGTGTGAAGGACTGTAAATAACACCCCGATCAGCACTAGAAACGCCTGAAACACAGAATTCATCAGGATGAAAAGATTAGCAGTAGTTACTAACAGAATGTTTTTGCTCAATATCTTTGAATATCTTTTGGTTGTTGAGTAGCAGTGTTGCCAAGTCTGTGGTTTTCCTGCTCTTTTGGGATACTTTATCCCCGCTGCCGCGGGTTGTGAAGGAGAGGATGGAGTGGAAGCCTATCTGATCATATCCTTCATTTTGATATTAATTATTGTATTCATATTTATTGTGTGATTATTAATCAAGTTATTGATCAGTGTTTAACCCTCCAGATTGTTTGTCGATTGATTTAAGAAGTAAAGGCATCTTTATCAGTATAGTTTGAAAAGTGTAGTGCATGTATTCTTCTTAAGTCTTAAGAGAAAGAGGTGCTAACACACGCTGTGTAATCTTTCCTAGGGTCACAAGGCCAGGCTAAGGGGTCAGGATGACCTCACATCTACGTGGGCTGCGAGTAACAGAAATAACTGTGACTTTTAGAACAGATCCTGTTCTATCCTTTATTTATATTCTATTCTAAAACCATGAGATGCAGATAAGGGTTTAATGTGTATGTGTGTGTGTCGGCATCTGTTCTCTGTGTCAGCTGAGACTGTCTCCTGCCTCCATCCTGATCCGAGCTGAGGTGTCTTCTTCTTCTGATGCCTCCAATAACCATTTGAAGATATGCTTGAAGTGTTTACGTCCATATGTGGAAACTGTCTAAGTTTATCTAGTTTTAGAAGCAATCAGAATGTTGCTGATGTATGTATTGACGCAATCATCATCCTCTGTAGGGTATAATTGCCGGTGTTTATGAATTGAGGAGCAGGCGACGGACTCTGTGAGAGTGTTAAAGCAGATTTTTGCCTGAAACTGCAAACTATTTCCTCAGTAAAATGTATTTACTCATTGCACCTTTGACTTCTGGTCTTCATTCAACAACAACACCTCGTCCTTTTGGGGTTTTAACTGCAAATTAGGGGGAATTTAGGGGAAACAGTTGTTTTTCACGTCCTCGGGTTGAAGCAACCACAATAAAGTGATATTTAGCCCCTAAAATACAATTGTTTTTCCAGGGGAACCCTGCCAACAAGAAAATAATAAAATAAAATAAAAAGAAGCAATACATGTGTGTTTTCCCCCGCAGAATGCAATTTTTACTGGGAAAAACAGTAAAAACTGGGAAAAGCATGCATTGCCCTCTAAGGTATATTCAGGCCATGATCTTTAGGCCTGCATTGGGATTGGGATCCCGCCGGACCCAGCGCGGATCTTGTGGAAACAGGCGGTTTTACCTTTGCTGCGGGCGGTCAAAAAATACAGTGTGGGACACATAACCGCAATTATAGGTACATATCAAGAATAACGAAGTTAAATTAACACAAGGCTTACTGCGCTAGTTGATGTTACACAGTGTTTGGTCAGACAATGATTACGTTACTTGTCACTGTCGTTTTGCATTTTTATAGAAATAAAAATAATTTAGTGCAGTTGGAAAACAAACAGTACAATGAAAGCATCAACGGAAACATCTGCTCTACTGCAGGGCTGCCAGGTTCGCGTGACAAAACTAGCTCAATGTCCAGTCAAAAACAAGTGCAATTACCATATCCCAAATATCACAACTCCTATGTCATTTCCATACTAAAATACATATTTTACAGTCACTGTTATGCAGATGGATCATAAACACTGCTCTATGGCTTCCTACCAGTGGCCCTCCTTCATACAACTTAACATCCAGCCTGTGTTGCCATCTACCTATTCTATGTGAATTTTGGAATCACATACAAAAAATGTTGGATAGAAATGTCAAGATGCGTATAAAATTCGACACATGTACACAAAATAACTTATGTGCTCATTTGAGGATAGTGTTTTATCAATAAGAAGATGCGCATAAACTATGATGGAAACACATTTGACATAAATCCTTTGATGTACAACACAAACGTCACATGACTTTGCCTCAATAGAGGATGTGATTGGATAACTGGGCTCATTGGAATCATCATAAGGAGTTGGTTGTAACATTTTTAAATGAACTGTTACAACTATCCACACCCCAAACAGCCATAACATAGCTAAATGTTTTAGCATGTGGGTTTTAAGTTAGCATGAATGTAATGTCTCAAATTAAACTAGAGAAACAGCTATTTTAGGGTATGCAAGTCAAATAAATTTATCTACAACACAATGATTTCTAGGCAAAAAATATATATACATCTTAATGAAGAACAAAAAATACTTTCTTTCCTGAAAATCAGGTTTATTTGTCATAAAATCTACAATGTTGCTCACATTCACATGTCTCTTATCTTGTAACATTAAACATGTGAATGGAGTGTATAATATGGATGACATCACCACAGCTCCTTTCTGACTTGTCAAACTGGCCGTGTTACAAGCTTGGTCTCGCTACTAATGGACAGCTCTGTATTCTTGCTTATCCTATTGCAGTACTTTAAGTGGAACACATACAGATGACGCAGCAGGGCTGTACAGTGCGTTTAAAAACATTTAATTACGTTTTCCCTCCAAATTCATTTAATAACAAAAGTCGAGTGTTTGAAATAACTTCCTTTTGTGATCTGACATAGTTTCATATTACAGAACGAGGCAAAATCATTTTATTTTATAATATTGTATACAGTAATAAAGGCTATGTTGATTAGTATTGCATTAAAAATATACATTATGCATATAAAAAATACTTGAGATGGCTTGAAGAACAGAGATACACCATTTAGTCACAATCATATGTTTATTCTTCATCAGTTAAAGCATCCTATCTGCGTTTTATTCAGCTACTGCAGCGATAACATATGCCTTTGTCCATATTAGGGATTTCCTCCAACGTGATTTTAGTAAATATTTCATTTTATGATTTTTTTCACTTATGGTTTTACTTCAGGAGGGCTTCCTCCGGCTATTAGTATGAATGAAACAGCTATTCACGCCTTATTTTGGTTATAAAATGGGAAAATAATACTTCTAAGCTTTTCTTAATAAATTTATAAAAATAATAAATTACTCTTAATGTGTTTTTTTATGATCATATATAATAAATCCTTGGATCTTTCTAAACAATATAAGTTATGGACCTCCTGCATGTTAACAGGTCATACTGCAGTTTTCTGTAAAATATTTAAAAAATAATTATTATCAATAATTACATTTTTTTTATGTTTTATTCAGTTATAACTATTATCATAATTATTATTAGTCAAATTGATATGTAAAAAAAAAATTTGGGGGTCAAATTTTGCAGATCTACAAACAGGCACAGCAAACTTAGTGTTCTTTATAATTTCTGGCAAATGAAGAAAAGGTTTATCTGAAAACTTTCTAATTATAGTTCGGATTTTGTGTGCAGATTTTGTAGGTTCAGCTTTTGTAATTGAAATGAAAGAATGATAGAGAGATTAAGTGAAATTGTGGTAGAAATGGAATCTAAAGGATAGAGACGAAAAAAGGATGTCCTGACTGCTGTACATAATATTTATTGCTGTAGTATTAGTTTTATAAATGCGATGATGCCCACGATCACAGACACACTTGTCATATGTTTAAATTGATATGACCATTTTTACACTAGTGGGGCCTATTTTAATTATCTCTCCTTGTGCCCCACAACCTTACGGGCCGGCACTGCATTCGGCTCAGTTTACCTTACGTAGAAGGCAACATATTTAAATACAAGCATTTCAGTGAAACTTAATTGATGCAATGTTTAAAACCTTTAACCCACAGGGGTAAAATCAACCCACAGCAACAGATTTGACTGATCACGGGTCGAGAGTAAGGAGAGAGAAAGCTGACTGATCAAGATCCTGAGCTCATTGTCTTATTTCATAAAATTAGTTCCCTTTACGCAGAGTGTGCGTGACCACACGAGCGCTCATTCAAAAGCGATTTCAATGCCACGCATATTGATAGCGGCTTCATGATGAGCAAAAATTATCCACCTTGTTTTTCCCTAACAACGTGCGGACATTGTACATTTTATGGGTCTGGCTTCCCGACTTATCCATGTCCAGCTATTTGTAGCAGTAAAAAACAGCTTGTTTTGTTGCTTGATATCACCAACTGGTATGATTTACCATATTATTTTAATGTGTTATCTTAATTACGATCACACTGGTTTATAGAGCAAACAGTTTTACCGTTTAGTGCACTTGTTGTTCTTCTCGAGTTCTTTCTCTACAGCGGGTAATGAACCAGAAGTCTCACCCAAAGGCTTACTTCCGGGTTGAAGAACAAGGAGGATATACAATATTAGCACGTTTGCTGGTGTGGGTGGGCCTTGAGTGGAAGTCACACATTGCCGAAGCGGACAGTAAGAAAACAAAAAATAAAAATGTGGAGTTCAGTTGAATATCACACACATCTGACATGTTTGCATTTTGCACGTGGCATGAGAACATGAAAAACATACACTAAATCTGATCTGAGCAGTCAGACTGAAACAGATTTCCAGAAATATGATTTGAACAGGATTTCAAATGGATTACTAAAAGTCGAATTTCATGTGATTTTTGCTGTTCACACATGCACAAATAATCAGAGTCAAATCGGATATGCACAGAAATGAACAAGAAGCATTAGAAACTCACTGTGTATCGAGAGAGAAAAGATGAGAGGAAGAAGAAGAGCCATTCTGACTGACATCACCATAACAGCACCTGCAACACGCACATTACAATATGCTTGAGATTTACAAGAAAAATATCCTTCAGTCTTTCTACCTCAACATTGGTAATTATTTGTGAAATGTACTATCAATGTCAGTGGAAACTGTTTTAAATGAGATTCTACACTTTTTGTTCAGTGCTGAAGCATTAGATATGTATCTCCTTATAAACAAACATAACTTGATAAGAAACTGGTCATACCTTAACACAGGACAACTCACCAGCTGAAACCAAATGACTCATGAAGAGAAACAAGATTTAGCAGCCTCATTTATAACCAGAACGACATCACTTCCTCCTCATTTCCTGTCTTCATTTAAACCTCTGACTAGTGATGTAAACATATTACATTCAAACAATTGTTTCTCCCTTTTAGATTAGTTAAAATTCAAAAATATATACATTTTTATTTCCTGGTCTATTTTGCAGTTTTGAAGACCCCCCAGTTTTCATGTTATTAGATTATTAACAAATATTATATTTGTACCAAGGGGGGTGTTTTGGGGTAAAACTAGGCCCAGTCTGACAAAGCAATTTGCTTTAAACATTTACAGCAAAATCAGATTACAGGCTGTTTTAGTTTAAAATGATTTTTTTTCTATATACAATTATGATTTACTAAATTAAAATAGCGTATTTTAATTTTTGTTAGCTGATGCTAACTGGCTAGCTAACTAGCTACCTGATGTTAATTTGAGGCAAATTCTAAATATACAGTCCAAATATTTTTATTCAACTAACTAGTTAGAATACATTTGATTGAAAAACAAAGGATTTGATGTTCAGAACAGAGTAACTAAAGTAACATCCAATTGCCCCCTGGGGTGTATTACCCCACAGACTGTGTTTGTAAAAAAAAATGTCATTCTGAAAATATTTTTTTATTCATTAACACATACTCCCTATCTACAGGCCCAGCTGTTCTCATATCATATATAACTGTGATGTTCTACAAAACAACACACTTTAAAACACTTCTTTTCTTTCTGCTGAACATGAGATCATTTACAGTGAAATCTCTTTTCTCTCGGGTACATCACCAGTGTACGTCAACACAGTCCATCGATACAATAAAAACACATATTTGTGGGTGTATTTTTCCTCACTCTACCCTATCGCATGTAAGCAGGACTACTTATATCTAACACACAAGTGAAAAAGTACCTAAAGTCTTCAAATATAGATGTCTGCTGACGTACGAGCGCCCTTGAGGACTATTATTTATAGCTGCTGTGGCAATACATTAATGGACACAACAGTGACGTGGTGTTTCCTGTTGCACATACACACGTCTGACCAGCAGATTTACAGTGTGTCGAAACACATCTGCAAAAGTTTTGACACTTGTGTTTTTGTTTTTTTTTCTGTTATGATTTTGCATGATTATACATTTAAGATTCCTTAAATTCAATTTGATTTCTTTTGTCACAGAATTAAATCAGTATCATGTGCATGTTACCCTTACATTTGTTTTTTTGGTATGACCATATTTAGGTTGATTCAGTGATGTTAAATAACATCAAGATTTAAATAAAATCAATCGAGACGTTACTTCATAAAACAGATAAATCACAGAAAGAGGATGGACACTCATAGGGTTCACTTCATTGACAACCAGCAAAAGATGGTGAGACTTCTGCCCAGATAACAGAATTTTGTTCTAAGAACATTCTCCAAATATTCAGTGTTGGTTCTGGGAACATAACATTTTTTCAGTTTTCTTTACATTTAAGGAATGTTTTAAAAAGCTATGATTTACTCAAACGTTCTTTCAACTTAATTTTTAGTTAAATTCAACATTCTAAGAACCCAGTTTCCTTAATATTAGTAGAATGTTGTGTCCGTATGTCTCTTTCTTTCAGTGCTTGTTCACAGCAGGTGTTTGAATGATTGAAAGAATGTTTCCGGAACATCATACTAACCTTTAAATAACATTCTAGTAACATTAAGGAAACTGGATATTTGTTTTATGTTCTTGGAATGTTACAAATCGAATGAATGTTCCTAGAACAAACTTCTGTTAGCTGGGTAGTCACTCACACCAAACATAAAGTACTAACCAACACCAGTGTTATTTATATACATGAATGACGGAAATGGCCCTTAAAGGGATAGTTCACCCAAAAATGAAAATGATGTCATCATTTACTCATCCTCAAGTAGTTCCAAACGAATGTCTTTGTTCTGCCGAACACAAAGGAAGATATTTTGAAGAAAGTTTGTAACCAGGCTGTTTTGGGGCACCATTGACCTCCATAGTAGGAATAAAAATACTATGGTAGTCAGTGGTGCCCCAGAACTGCTCTGTTTCCCACTAGGGCTGTCAAATTTAAAATAAAAGTCCACTTTCGAATGCAAAACGCTGCATTCAAAATTTAGGTGTCCGTCAGGCAGCTTGGCACACAAAATGCAGTGACGAGGTGTCGTTGCATTTTAATGCTTTTTTTTTAGCCTGTCCAGTGGAACCCACTCGATGCGGTGCTGCACATTCAAAATATAGCGGAAAAAGAGAAACATCAACATGGAGATGATGTTGTTTACCTCAAATCTGAAACCAAGCCGTTCACTCAGAATGCATATTTATTGCATTTTCGAGAGGGACATCTATCATCGTTGCACTCACATCTCACACAAGAGAGCCCAAAGACATGTGAAATTCATGCAAGTTCAACTTTAAAACATGTAATTACTAGATTAAGAAACTAGCTTGCTAGCAAACGTGCATATTAACAGCGTAAACATGAACCTTGCAATCATATAAGTAAATGTTAATAAATTACGTGTATCAGCAATGATGAATCTTTGAGTTTAAAGCGGCTCTGACAGAAAGGCTGTGTGTGCCGCTGACAGAGACGTGCTGTTTCAAAGATATATTCTCCATCTGTAAATGTTAGAAACCATGGAAATATTTCCATTTTGCTGTCAGATGTGCATGAGCTTTTGCTTTGCGAATGAATATCTTCTAAACTCACAGATTTGGTTCTGAATGTGTGCCGCCGTGCGCATGCGCACCAAACACAGAGCGCAATGAAATAGGAGCGCAATAACTGACTAAAATATACATTTTGCTGAAATGTTTGTAGTTGGATATTTTAAACCTACTTTTAAGTGTATTTGTATGATAGCACTAACTGTAAAGTGACTGTAATGGGGTAATCAAAATAGCCTTTTGCTTTTTAGTCTGTGCTTTTTTTTGTTGGTAAATTTAACTTTGCTTTAAAAGCATTATTTTTGTTTTTAGATCGCAATGTTACAATGTTAGAATGTAATGTGATTTCAACCCTTTTTGCACATTATAAATGCCTACATGGTTACATTCACTTTATTTATTTGTTTAATCCAAATACAAAATACAGAGATATGTACTGTATATTGCAAATCAGCCCAAAAAAAATCGAGCTATGAATTTTTGCTCATATTGCCCAGCCCTACTTTGAAGGAACGTGCATTTGGTAATATTTAGCTAGATGTGCCCTCTTATGGCCTCAGGAGTGAAGCCAAAAGCTTTTTTTTTTCCTAACTGAATTTATGCCTTTTAAATCTGAATATAATTTGAATTTTTCAGCCAATATGACAGCCCTTCCTATTTTCCACATTCTTCAGAATATCTTTGTTTGTGTTCAGCAGAACAAAGACAATCATACAGGTTTGCAACTACTTGAGGATGAGTAAATGATGACAGCATTTTCATTTTTGGGTGAACTATCCCTTTAAAGGCTTGAGATAATAATGGATTCCATGTGGAATGACAGTGGAAGGACTTCAAGTCATCTGCATCATTTAAACAAAAATACTTCTATAAGGATCTGTGAGATTTGAAAGACACTCAATCGGGTCAAAAAGGACAATATATTGGATATATCGCAAAATGTATCCTAAGATAAATTTGGATATTGTGCTCACAGTAGGCAGGTCATGAAAATTATGAAATTATGAACATTTCCGACAAAGGCTTTGACAGATAATTTCTCTTGACTAGTTGTTGTCAGAAGTGTCTCTAGACAAAACATGCAAAATTTCATACAAACCGGATGAGGAGTTTATTATTTTTGAGGGTTTACCAGAAATAATGTAGATTAAAAATAACATAGTCATTATATTTCCAAAATATAATTCTGCTTTTACCAACATTTTGTCCGGAGGGTCTCTAGATTTCATAAAAACTGGATGAAGAATTCAGGATTTCAGCAACATACCGATCAGAGGACCAGTGAGAGAAAATGCTCTTTGCAAAAACCTGGAATAATTCAGCTCTTAGGTAAAACAAAAAAGAAGAAATTAAAATTCAGCGTCAGACAAGCAGTGCCACACTCCCACCACACGAGGGCGATGTCAACACAGAGATCAGACAGTTTTCCCAGGAACAGTAATTTCACCAAACTGATCTGTTGATCACTGATCCTCCACCATCTGCTCAGTAGATCTGTGAAATTAATATATCCAGAAATATTGCATCAATAACCTTTCCAGATGCCAATTAATACAACCTCAACCAATGCAGCAACTGCATTCAATGGTGCTCAAAAGTAGTGATGGGCAGATGAAGCCTCAAGAAGCTTTAAGCAAGTGGTTCACAAAAGGGTTCATTTCCTATACAGGGAGGCTGCAGACCTGGAGCAGGACAGAGCTACGGCCCAGACAGTTTTACGCCCCTGTGGTTCCTGATGTGTCCAGTAGGGGGAGGCCGCACAGTATATGAGCCATCAGAACTGAATCAAACCAAAATCAAATCTAGAAGCAAGATGAAAACGAGGTTATTGGTGTTCAGCAACCGTGCAACAAGTATAATTTATAAGCGATTAGCCAAAGTTCGCAATCAATTCATTTCAATATGTCAAGAGACATCTTTATAATTAATATGCAAAGACAATTTTGATGGTCAGGTTGATGGTTTGTCTGGCTCAATTTGACCTAATCACATGTAAGCTTGCCTCATATTCTATGTAGGCTTACTCCCTCTGTCTTACTTATTGAACTGTTTTTATTTTTAGTTTTAGTTTTCTGTCTCTAGCTTGCATGAGATGGCCTTTTCTGGTAAGATATTCTTCTAACCGTTTACTCTTTTCACACTGCACATGGATTTTGCAGCAACATTAGAGTACATGTTGGATATGTATGAACATACAAATGACAGATTTATAATAGACATGTGTGTAAAAAAAATAGAATTTAACTGCACACAAGTATTTTTATTACAGCAAACAACTAAAAACTATTTCTTAATTTTATATTAACTATGGGGTAGAGTCCCCCCAAAACTTTGGTCCCATATGGTTTGAATGTAAACATCTGATTTGTGTTGTTTCTTATAAATGAGATTATCTAATTATCTAATATCTAATTAAAGCTTATTTGAACTTAATAGGGTTTTTATCATGTTTGTGATTTTTGGTGCTCTATTATTTATGGTGTATCTTATTTTATTCATATAAAGTTAAGAGATTATTGTAATTGTTTGCTGGCTAATTCTGTTAATTGTGATGTTGTTCTGTGATTAATTGTTAATTATATTTGTGGTGTTCTCCATTTTCTAGTAAGCTGTATCTTGACAAAGGCTGCTTGCCTGCGAAATGTTGGAAATAATAAACATACTTAAGTGAGTGAGCATTTATACTCTTTCTTCATGCTCTCTTTAACTTGCACCTCACATCTAACCATTTTAGAACATTTTTAAAAACCAAATAACTTTGAACAACAGTTATATTAACATTAATTACAACCAGAAGTCTGAGATCTGCTAGTGAGCGACACCTCACCCCCATCCGGAACGCTGGATCCCTCTCAACCTTGAAGATACAGCTGAAAACTCATCTCTTTCAACACTACTTGACTTCATCAAAAAAAACTAAAAACTTCTTTATCTTTCTCTCCTTCCCTTGCTATCTCGCACTTATTTTAACAATGCTTGAGACTTTGTGTTTTACGAGCATTTCCTCTGTCTGTTTGCCTCTTCTAGATTAATCGCTTTATGTATTCCCCAATTGTAAGTCACTTTGGATAAAAGCGTCTGCAAAATGACTAAATGTAAATGTGACCAATTTCCCAGGAGTTTAATTGATTTGATGCCATACTCTGATTACAAAGTGTTTCTTTAATTTTTTTTGAGCAGTGTATATTACAATTAAATTGAAATTTATCTTAATTAAGCATATCTTAAGAGCAGTGAACTTGCTTAAGTTGTTCCAAAATAACACAGTTAATATGCATTTAGAGACTTGTACAATTAATATATAATAAATGCATCAATATTAGTACAACTGAAGTGTATTTATTTTTTACCTGGGTGGTGACCCAACACATCGTTTAATAAACAAAAGAAAGAGAAACAAGATTGTGAAATAATGATGTCCATTAATATTATCATGAACTGCAAAGACACAAAACATGACAGACAAAACAGGTTTGGTTTCTACGACAGAACAGGTCGAACAACACATTGAACACATCGCTTCAGGACTGCAACGTTTTTTTTGTCTTTTTTTTGTAAAGGTCATTTTAATTACAGGTATGTATTTAAAGAATGTCTGTCTTCACAGACATGATAAACATCTCAGTCAACATGCTCTTCTGAATATTTCTGCTGTCTCATGCTTCTTTGGTTTATCTGTTTAAATCAGCGAATGCAACACTATATCACGGTCATGTTAGTTTGTGCTTTTAGTTTATTTTATTAGTTTCCTGGATTACTTTGTTCTATTTTCCTGCTTGTTGTTAGTTGTCATGGTTTCAGATTACTACTTTATTTAGTTCAGTTGTGTTTTTTCATCAGCCTTGTCTGTACCTGTACTTAATTTCCTCAGTTCTTGTCAATATTATGATGTGTTGTGAGCAGTTTATTCAATTGTGGATTTATTCAACTGACTATACATTCATTGTCATGTTTGTGTATATCTTGCAACACAGTTGTGTGACTCACAACTCCTTAAATAATTACAGTACATATATATATATATATACACACACACTGACTAAAACAACAAAGCTTTTGTTTTTGCCCCCATTGTTCATGAGCTGAAAGATCTAAGACTTTTTCTATGTACACAAAAGCCTATTTCTCTCAAATATTGTTCACAAATCTGTCTAAATCTGTGTTAGTGAGCACTTCTCCTTTGCCGAGATAATCCATCCACCTCACAGGTGTGGCATATCAAGATGCTGATTAGACAGCATGATTATTGCACAGGTGTGCCTTAGGCTGGCCACAATAAAAGGCCACTCTAAAATGTGCAGTTTTACTGTATTGGGGGGGGCGGAGGGGGACTGGTCCAAAAATCAGTCACCAGTATCTGGTGTGACCACCATTTGCTTCACGCAGTGTAATATCTCCTTCATATAGAGTTGATCAGGTTGTTGATTGTGGCCTGTGGGATGTTGGTCCACTCCTCTTCAATGGCTGTGTGAAGTTGCTGGATATTGTCAGGAACTGGAACACGCTGTCGTATACGCCGATCCAGAGCATCCCAAACATGCTCAATGGGTGACATGTTCGGTGAGTATGCTGGTCATGCAAGAACTGGGATGTTTTCAGCTTCCAGGAATTGTGTACAGATCCTTGCAACATGGGGCCGTGCATTATCATGCTGCAACATGAGGTGATGGTTGTGGATGAATGGCACAACAATGGGCCTCAGGATCTCGTCACGGTATCTCTGTGCATTCAAAATGCCATCAATAAAACACACCTGTGTTCGTTGTCCATAACACAAGCCTGCCCATACCATAAGTTGGATAAATCATACCATAAATCATTTTCACAATGAGAAAAACTAAATAATATTTTTATAAATATTATAATATTATAAATATATTTCTGTTATATCTGTTGAGCTTCACAAATTAGTGGCTTTAAAAAGTGGCTGTAAGAAAATTCCCATTTCAATCATCAGGGCAATAATTCAGAATTTACAATCAACATAAAATGCTATGAAACTGCCTGGAAGAGGACGTGTATCTACATCGTTCTGATGCACAGTGAGAAGAAAAGTTTGAGCGGCTAAAGACTCTCCAAGCACCACAGCTGGAGAATTGCAGAACATACCTGCAAACATACCTTAAAAAACATCACCTACATCACCACATGTTGTTTGGGAAGGTTTCAAGAAAAATTATCCTAGCTCATCCAAAAACAAACTCCAGCATATTCAGTTATCAGACACGACTGGAACTTCAAATGGGACTGGCTTCTATAGTCAGATGAAACTAAAATATGAGCTTTTTTATCAGCAAACACTCACGATGGGTTTAATGAACACATGGATAAAAAGTACCCCATGTGTACAATTAAATATACAGTTGTATTTTTTATGTTTTGGGCCTATATTTCTGCTGGCGGTCATGGACATCTTGTTTAGACACATGGCATCATGGATTCTATCAAATACCAACAGATACAAATTATTCCAAACATAGCTATCACACATTTTGTGTCTCTGAGCAACATGACGGTGTTTCGTTCTTGAATTAATCAACCGTTTGTGGATATGTGGCACTTTCAAATCAACCAAAAATGATTAGATTAGCTGGATCAGGTGTGCTTAATTAGCGTTATATATAAACCAGGGATCCTCAAATCTGGACCATTCCTGCAGAGTTTAGCTCTAACCTAATCAAACACACCTGAGCATGCTAATCAGAGTCTTCAAGATCATTAGAAAATCAAAGGTAGCCGAGTTTGATCAGGGTTGGAGCTAAACTCTGCAGCAGATTGGACCTCCAGGGAAAGACTTGAGGAACCCTGATCTAAACTGTTCAGAATTTGTGTGAACTGAGTTTGACACCCTTAGCCTATCCCATTGTTGCCTCTCCCTCCCTCCCTCCCACTGCACTGCACTAAAATGCACTCTATATGGGTAAATAATGTACAAAGTTGTTTCTTTTGAAAAGGTACATAACTTGTCACAGTTGACAGTTTGTGTAGAATTTCACACAACTAGCCCTTCCCTGAGGTCATAGTTCACCATACATTTTTGTCATGTTCTCTGTGCTATATTTCTCTGACAGTTAAAGATTATGTATGTTGACACTCCTGCTATTGTGTTCCTGATACTGCTGAATTTTAGCACTAACTTCAGAGTCGTACGAACATGCTTACAAGCTGACATAAAATAGGAGAACAATAGACATGGTCATGCCATCTGAGAAGAAATCAAATGCACCAGGTAATCATGAGTTTATGGACATTATTACATTTGTCATATTACGGGTCAAAATGTTTTCATGTTTTGAAGGAATTTGAAGTTGATCATTTCCATGTTTTATCAGTTTGCAGGTTAAGACGTGGCTTGTTACTGCTGGCTTGTTTTCTTTGGACATTGTTCTTTTTGGTAAGTTTGTGAGACAATTTAAAGCAGATGTTAAAATAATGATCAAATAAATAAGCATTTTATTTCTGCCTAAAATAACAATCAAATAAATAAGAGCTTTATTTCAGACTGCGTGGCATTCAACTAAATTTGAATTGAGAAATGTATTTTTAAATTAAAATAAAATTTATAAATCTGAATTTAAGCATCATTAGCAAACAAATGCACAATTTAAATAACTTTTTTTAATTAAAATGTGTGTAGCTGCTGTAATTGTGGTTTTGAAGTAAAATAGGCTTTAGCAGGAATCAATGAAGTTGTATGTTTGATATACACGTAGATTTTTTGAAACATTTGAGATGTTATGTTTGTTAGTTTTTCTCAGCTCTGAATTACATTGCACAGTTGGGGCTTAATTTCTAGGTTAAATATTAGAAAATCACGCAATTATTTCGCCAGTGTGCCAATCAGACAGAGGAATAGGGAATAGCGTAATGATTTTGACTAAATACTTTGCCTAATTTGATTGTTAGACATTAAACGTGGGTGTAAAGGAATCTGTTTTCTGAAGTCGGGGAATGCTAGTCCACTACAGATCTCCAGCAAGAAGTGTGACATGAGACAGATGACTGTTCAGTTATTTATCTCCAGGATCTGTCACTTTACATTATCAAACATTGTACATTTATTAAGAACAGAGGTGGTGAAATGTGGTTTAGTTTGAAATAAACAAAAAACGATATATTATAATATGCCTGTATACGGTAAACATGAACTGAAAAATAAGAATAAGGAATTTATTAGAGTGGGCTTAAAATGATACATGTAAGACAATTAAATGTGTTTTATGAGAGCAGAAACAGTAAAGAGACTTAAAGGAATAGTTCACCCAAAAACGAAAATTACCTCATGATTCCTTCTCACTGTCAAGGCGTCTATAAGTGTATATGACTTATATAAGACACATCCATTCATACTAAAACGTGCCACACACAGCTCTGGGGGGGTTGGTTTGGGGTTCACTCAAATATCTATATTTACACGTTTTACAAGTGTGACTGTGTGTGTTTGTGTGGATGGAATCACACTGAGAGCAGGTGGATGGTCACTCAAGATCTCTTTACTGGAGCCTGTCATAGACAAACTGGGACAAACACGACCAAAAGCTGGTTAAAGGACAGTGCATCAACGTTGCTCAAAGTCAGCAGCAAGAGATGTGAAACTCTGCTGAATATACATTGTTATAAAGTGAGCGTGAACATATAGTGGAATAAAACTCGAAATAAAACATACATTAAAGAAATACAATATAAAATCACTTTCTCGGTTCTCATTTCTCATCAAATCACATAAATGCAGAGAAATTATAAACTTAAGCAACCATCTTTTACATATTTTGTATAAATGAAATACCAAAAGAGAAAAACGCACACCTAAAATGGCGCAGTTACACAGTTCAGCACGTGCGAGCACATAGCACGTGTGTTAATGCTTATACTCAACTCGGCTAATACATTTTTTACACAGAACATGACAAATCTGAATATAACACATACCTGGGACAAACACGACCAAAAGCTGGTTAAAGGACAGTGCATCAACGTTGCTCAAAGTCTTGAATGAAATAAACAGAGATACTGAGTTCATAAGCAGGTTACACACACACACACGTCATTTTATCAATCGCAAATAACACATATTTGCCTCGACTGACAGAACTATTAACTGACAGACATATGAAGTAAACTTTTGTGTAGTATAAAAGTCCAACCTTACACTTGAAAACAGTCTAAACTCATTGTTTATGACGCAGCGCTTATTGATGCGACTTACCAGCAGCGAGAGATGTGAAACTCTGCTGGTGGTGACGTAGCTCCGCCCTTAATATCACACATGCCAATGCCGAGTGACGCAACAGCCAATGTCGAGTTTTCCCAATTAATGCATGAATTTAACAACATTATTTAAACTCCGTTACACAAGCATTTATCTCTAGCTTTCGCACAGTGGAATGCTGAACCCGGCAGATAACGCAGGATGTCGGTGTAGCGTAAGCTCTGGAAGTGCAGAAGATAGAGTAAAACAAAACTCTGATTTGAAAAATGAGGATTTGTAAAGAAAAACGTCTGACTTGTTTTTTTTTTTTTTGCTAAAGGAAACTTTGCTTTCTTTGCTCCTGTAAACAAACGTTGGTTCTCGCCAGACTAACATATTCTCACTGGAGCTACGCCTACGTCCCAGCTAACAAAAAATAACATCCATTGAATGTCCTCTGTGAACCATTGGGACCTCTGTCCCCAAAATGACACTGAACATTCCATAAATGACCTCTATGAGTATCGCTGGATGTAAGCGTGTAGGGTCCCCTTGATGTCAAGTAGATGTCTGCGACGACATCTTCCGGACACTCACAGGATTTCCAGGGGCCATTTGGGATATTCAAGGGAACTTTCGCTTTAAGTCTTCTGAATGACATTTTATTTAACTTTTAGGCTAATCAAATGCAAAAGACACATTGTAAGGAACAAAATTTGTTTATTTTAATTGAACAATTGCAAAGTTGCAGTGCTCTTTCTGTGTGTGTGTGTGTGTGTGTGTGTGAGCACGCGCTGACAAATGTAGTTAGTCAATTGGCAATTCTTCCCATTGTCTTCTAACCTAAAACAACAAAATTAAGACATTCGGTAGTGTTATAATTTTATATGTCCAGGAATATCGTTTGTCCATTGAAAAAATAATTGACAAGACTGTTTACAATTTGTATTTAGACCAAGCGCTCCAAAATTAGCACACATATGAAGATACAGTAGACTGTCCCAAATAGGCTTTTTTGCCCCATATAGGAATCTCAGTGTATGTTTTTACCTATATTTAATATATAAGTTCAATATCTGTCGATATAGATAGTTTTAATCCTTTAAGCTTTATATCTTAACGTTAGCTTCAAAAGTGTTCACATAGCAGTCAGCAGCTACACAATGGACAAATTCAGAAAACGTTTAAAATCTTTAACTTTTCATTAAAATGTAAACATTATGAGATATACAGTGGTTATGGTAGTTAATGTCTACACATGCAAAATCGAAAACTCAATGCGGAAATTACGGGGAGGACCGTTAACTGTCACTAAGCAGCTGAGCGTTGCAATGAATACATGCACATACCCTATAGTGAAGTCCTGCATTTGCTTGTATCTCTCAATGTGACTATATTATATTACAGTACTTTTATTTAAGCTGCATGTGATTTACCAGCCTTAAGCACAATAACTAAAATTATAATTTTCTAAAATAACTTTTCTTGTTGCCTGACCAAAAAGTTTGACAGTTTTGTACATGGGTAGGATTATTTATTTATAATTCTTTTCCACTTTCTTTCCCATTCTTCATATTTTCTTTGGCTGCATTCATCAGTCGACTCTAACATATATTTAGAGCTCCTGCAGGATTCAGCCTTATTTTCTTCATGCATGGGTAATACATAGCCTAGCCATGCATGAACATGAAGATCAGAAAAGCGCATTACTGGAATCACTTACTGCACCTGAAAGCTGGGATAGAATGCATTTTAACATTGAAAAAGTTTCAAAATTCAGCTTTAAGTACTCTCATAATTAGTAATTGGGAAGTGGATGCCATGTGTTACATTTCTTCCCCGTCTAGGGGTTTGGGAAAGGTGCAACAAGAAAAGTGTTTTTTTTTATGGTGGTGGTCATCACTCCTGTCCCAGCCAGCAATCACCACACAGTGCTAAAATAGTTTTCAATTTAAACTTCATTAGAAGAAATAAAAGAGGAAGCAAGAATCTTCAAGAGGGGACCAGGCCAATAAATAATAAGCAAAAGAGGTCTAAATGCTGGAAGGATCAAACTATCTTACTTGAATAAAGAAAAGGCAAATAAACAACATAACTTTTAACTTACTCCCTATCTGAGCAGAAACAGGAGATAACACAATTAACAAAAGAAAATGGCGTCCACCTCTCTACGGCTTCCAAAATTAAATACAGACAAAGGAACTTGAATGATACAGTTCAACAGAGTCAGACTATACATAGATTAGATTGGTTTGTAAAAGTTACCCTCACAACAGTCAACCAACACACATACACAGACTCATGCTGGGGCAAGAGGAAAGACTCTCAGCTTCCTGCCCCCCCCCCAGGTTTGTTGTGTAAAGGACACTTTTTACTTGATGCTTTTGAACCCAGTTTGTGCACGATTTTGCCAAACGCTTACAGATCTATAACTTTTCTAGTATGATCCAGAAAGTATGTGTACCTACACTTAACATTAAACATTTGTATGTGAAAATAAATGTAATTTGGTCTGAATTATATCATGGTCCTCTCTCAGGCTCTATGGGCATTGAATGCTGGGATCCACATTAAACAATTTGAGCCCCCCAGACCTAAACAAGTTCCTCGAAATAACAGTTCATCCATAATATCTGCCTTTGACATGGGAATCAGTGATGACGAGTGGAACAGACTACAGAAGGCTATTGACTGGCCTATTCCAGATCAAGAAATCACTCATCTGAATCCGAGCACAAGTCCTGTCCACTCAACGTTCTCTATTGTGGGACTCAAAGAGAGTTACGAAGTGGGAGAAAAGATCTCTGTTACTATCACAGCCAGAGATCACAACACGAACCTAAAAAGATACGGAGGAGATTTTTTCAAAGCAAAACTTTTCAATACAGAGCTAAAGGTGTGTTATATAATAATATATTATTTTTTAAATACATTTTTTGCTATTGAAAATAAATATAATGTTTCATTTGCATTAATTGTTGATTTTTTAGCAAAATATTGCATATTATATTTAAGTTTAAAAGCTTTACAAATGTATTTGCCAACAGACATTAGTTCCCTATCAGTCGGTCACTCTCGACGTCACATCGGAGGACCGACGAATTGGGATCTCGCTTAGAGAGACCAATCCACTTCTAGTGTAAACTAAATGAGCCAATGCACATTGGCATGCGATTATTGCATCCAGCTGCCGCTGATCACAGCGTGAGCATAAGTAGGCAGCAGGTGCAGTGCATATTCAGCTTTTCGCTTCGGAGCCGAACGGATACATCGTTCTGCTCCTGACTTCTGCTGACAAGTGAATTCAACGAGTTGAGCATGCTCTTCTGAAGACTCTCGTGCTGGTGGTACGGCTCTACAGCGGTGGTGGTTCTTCCCGGGTCGAGTGGACTGCACACATCAGGCTGCACTACCCCCTGTTTGTGTTGCAGATGACCATCTCCCCTGTGCGCTTCAGCACACTAAAATAGTTTTTTTTCCCTAAAAGAGCATTCACGGGTGCGTCTTTCTAAAGACGATGTTGCATCTGGCAAACTTGACGTTACGTCTTTTTAAAGACGAGTTGGGTCTTTCTTCAGACAACGTGTCACCCATGCGTTTCTGAATGCGGTCGTTGCCTGGCGCTGGGTGATGGTCATGATCGCTCCCTCACGTGCCTGGGCAGTAAGCACGCTGAGGTGACGTTCGTGGATGAGTCATCTTCTCATTGTGAATTCTCATCTCGGAGTTGCGGCCAGGCTCCGTTACCTCGACAAAGGGGCTCTGTTGCCTCCGTCTCGATCTAGTTCTCGTCCTGGCTGCAGACAGGCGAGGTCTACTTCAGGCGGTAGCACGGGTGGTCTGAGGATTACAGTGGTGGCAAACCCTCAGGGGACCATCGCTCCTCTTGCGCTCCGCAACCAGTTGAGGTGCCAATGGAACGTGCTGGGCCCTCTTCATGGAGCGTACCAGCAGTATCCTTGGCGCTCCTCCCGAGGACCAGATGTCGATTGCTGCATTGGAGTGTGAGCCGGAGCTTCTGGAGAGGAAGACTCGGCTGCGCTGCTGCCCCGGCGGTAGCAATGCCTGAGTCAGATCTGGAAATAACGGCTATGTTTTCCCGGGCTGCCAAAAGGGTAGGGCTCGAGTGAGAAAAACCACCGTGTCCCGAACCCTCGAGGTTGGACGACTGGTTTCTCAGGGAGGCTTGTGCTGGTTCTCAGCGCCCTGCCCCGGGTGCCTCTCTCCCGGAAGTGCATGAGGAGCTAACAGGTCGCGGACGGCACCTTTTACTACCAGAAACCAACCTCTTAGGAGGAGTTAGCTCCTCCTCCCTCACCACCCTCAGTGGTGAATCTAGGGGGTATACGGGGGTCCCCCCGGGGGAATGGTCGGTTGCGATGCAAGTGTGTCCTTATACCGTCTCCACTCGGCGGGGCAAACCGTGCCTCCTCTTCCGCTGCCTTCACCTTACGCTACGGCGTAACTGCAGGTACTTCAGGCTACAAGCACTGAGGAACATGCACGGGGGTGGTCACGATCCGGAAGTTCTGAAAGAGCTCCATACCGCACCTGACCTCACCGCTTCAAAAGCGGTGCCGTCGAGCTAGGCGTAGGCAGGCCGCCCCGCCCATCCTGACCCCCGTCGACTGGCGGTAAGCGGAGAAGCAAGAGGCCTCGGGACAGGCAACCCAGGGAGAGAGGGAAACTGCTTCGGGAGAGGGTAAGTGCATCTCTCCCTCCCCCGGAGGAGGGCCTGGTGGATAATCTGTTGTTTAACATAAATTTCGACAGGAAGCGGTTGTCTCTGTCTCTGGGTCCCAAGAGGGCATGGAGAGTCATGGACGGATCAACTCCGGACCCCACTCATCCTCCCTCTCGCCAGCAGGCAGCAGTGGGCGCTTCGGGAGAGTCATCAAAGGCTCTACTCACGCACCCTCTGCCAAACTATGGAACCAGGTAAGCGTGCACCGCACACTCAGATCCTCCTCGGGCCGCTACGGGCCAGGTCCCTGCATTTCACCTCGCTGCCCTACCGCGGGTACGTCGGTGGTCCGGCTGGTCCCGCTTGTATGGTGTCTGGGTGCCGGGGAGCTGCCCAGCCGTCTCGCTGGCTGCTAAGGACCATCTGACTCGGCTATGCGATTCAGTTCGCCCGGCGTCCTCCCAAGTTCAGGGGCATCCACCTCACAGCAGTGAAGGCAGCCGATGCCCATGTCTTGTGAGAGGAATCACTGTCCTACTGGCGAAGGACGTGATGAAGTCGGTGTTGAACCGCTTGAATACGTTCAAGAGTAGCATGGCGGTCCCACTGAATCAGTTTCAGAGGCTCCTGGGGCATATGGGGCTGCGGCGGCGGTCGCAACTGGCCCCACTGACCGGGTCTGAGTCACACCGGTCTGCCGCCAAACCTTCACCCCATGGTGAGACCTTTCGTTTATTCGGGGAGTGCCCCTGGAACAGGTATCCAGGCATGCTGTGGTTTACACGGATGCCTCCACCACCGGCTGGGGGGCCATGTTCGACAGGCTTGCAGTGTCGGGGGTTTGGACGGGTCCCCAACTGCACTGGCACATCAACTGCCTAGAGTTGCTGGCAGTACACCTGGCCTTGAACTGTCTCAAGAGGCGCTTACGAGGCAAGCACGTACTGGTCTGCACGGATAATACTGCGACCGTTGCATACATTGCGTACTCCCGTTGCATGTCGCAACTGGCCGCCACCTCCTCATCTGGAGTCAGAAGCATCTGAGGTCGCTTCGCGCCACTCACATTCCAGGTTTGCTCAACTGGGCAGCCGTCACGAGCTGCGCTCCCCGGAGAGTGGAGACTCCATCCCCGGACGGTCCAGCTGATTTTGAGACTTTTCGGACTTGCACAGGTCAACCTGTGGTGTCCCTAGAGACTTATCATTTCCAGTTGCTTTAGTCCCTGACCGAGGGAACACTCGGCACGGATGCACTGGCACACAGCTGGCTGCGGGGCCTGCGCAAGTATGTTTCAACCCAGTGAGCCTTCTTGCACAGATACTGTGCAAGATCAGGGAGGATGAGGAGCAGGTCCTTTTCGTGGCCCCATATTGGCCCACTCGGAACTGCTTCCCGGGGCTGATGCTCCTCGTGACAGCCCCTCCTTGGCGGATTCCTCTGAGGAAGGATTTACTGACTCAGAGATGGGGCACCTTGTGGCACCCGCGTCCAGACCTCTGGAAACCTCATGTCTACAGAATGCGGAGGTTCTAGGTGACCTACCCCAAGAGGGAGTCAACACCATCACTTCGGCGAGAACACGGTCTACGAGACACGCTTATGCCTTGAAGTTGAACCTGTTCGTCGAATGGTGCTCTTCTCACAGAGAAGACCCCGGGAAGTGCCCGATCAGAGTCGTACGGTCCTTTTTGCAGCAACGGTTGGAGCGAAGGCTGCCTCCCTCCAACCTTAAAGTCTATGTGGCTGCGATTGCTGCCAACCACGACCCCGTGGATGGGAAGTTGGTGGGGAAGCATGACTGGGTCATCAGGTTCCTTAGGGGAGCGAGAAGGTTGAATCCTCCACGGCCCCCCTCTATACCCTCTTGGGACCTGTCTCTAGTGCTCAGCGCACTACAGCAGGGCCCATTTGAGCCTTGTAAACAGTCGAGCTGAAGTTTCTCACAATGAAAACTGTACTCCTGCTTGCACTAACCTCCATCAAGAGGGTTAGGGACCTGCATGCATTTTCTGTCGACGATTCGTGCCTAAAGTTTGGACCGGCGGATTCCCAGATAATCCTGAGGCCCCGGCCCAGCTATGTGCCCAAGGTTCCGACTTCTCCTTTCGGGGACCAACTGGTGAGCCTGCGAGCGCTGCCCCCGGAGGAGGCAGACCCAGCCCTAGCTTTGCTTGTCCCGTCCGAGCGTTGACATGCTACGTTAACAGGACGCGAAGCTTCAGGACCTCAGACCAGCTCTTGTCTGTTACAGAGGCCCGGCAGAAAGTGAATGGCCCACTGGATAGTAGAGGATGGCTCACTGGATAGTGGATGCCATCACCCTGGCTTATTAGGGACAGGGTGTGCCTTGCCCGTTCAGGTTGAGAGCACACTCTAGAAGTGTGGCGTCCTCCTGGGCACTGGCTTGTGGCGCCTCGCTGACAGATATTTGTAGGGCTGCAGGCTGGGCAACCCTTAACACATTTGCTAGATTCTATAGCCTTCGTGTGGAACCGGTTTCCTCCTGTGTTCTCACCTTAAACGGGTAGAAGCACTGAGGGGCTCCGGTTTTAGGTTGGCTTGCTAAAAACTGCTCCAGAGAGTCCAACTGTAGACCCTGTCGAGCTCCTCCATCCCCTCGGCAGCTGGAGGTAGCGGACGTGGTGCCAGGCCCTCACTCGATGAATCCGCGATAACCAGTGGAGGGCTGGGGTCCACATGTAGAGACCTATTGGATCCCATATGTGTAAATTCCATGGTATAGCCTTAGAGCCAGTGTTTCTCAGCAGAATTCCTGCTATTTCCAAGAGGGTTACAATCACCTCCAATCTTCCATATGCACCTGAATATTGTCCATATGTGTATCTGCTTCTGAACCTCATTCGGGAAGGTCGGAGCTTCCGCAGCATTCCTGTTCTAAGCAGAACGGGTACGTTTTCCCAGTGTTATCCAGTCCTACTGAGTGGGTAGTGCCATAGCAACACTAACTGGTCTTCTTGTGGGAGCCCTAACCTGCGCGAAAAAATAGGGGCACAGGGGGCTTCCACGGGACACTGGAAGGGGCAGTATCCGTGGCCTTTTGGTAGGGATCCCAATTCCTCAGTCCTCCGATGTGACGTCGAGAGTGACCGACTGATAGGGAACGTCTCG